>OZ038484.1:1540546-1543046 GCA_964036315.1 Acanthosepion esculentum | reverse complement strand
CAAAAAATAGTCACTTGCACCGTTCTTAATGGATCAACTTCGCCCACTAATTTCGTCGTCACTCTGGTTCAATTTGTTATATTCAATATGTTTCAGTGTTCCTTTTATTCCCCCATACCCTACATTTGCATTTTGACCCTTTTTTCTTTTGACCTTTATATATTTAGTTCTTATGTCATTGTTTTGGGTCGTTATTAAGAGTAGCTTCTCTCTTTCTTATGGTTTCCTCTACATAGATTTTACCAAGTAAATTTATCTTCAAAACATTTCTATTTTTTTCTTAGTGTCTATGGAATTTTTTCCTTCCCAATTTTGATTTCTAACCTTTGAGTTTTTCAAGGGCTGTGTTCATTCTGATATAAGATGTAGAGCAGGTTTAGTTGTTCTTTCCTTTCCCTTTTATGTACTTTTCAAAGCCCTTGATTGATGTTTAAATGCAGTCTTTACCGTTGATTAATCCTTTTCATCCATCTTTTCTTTTAACTTACTACTTGTCAACATCGTCACTCAGGTTTAGTTCCTTATTCATTGTCAGCGTTATCAGTTTGTTTTTTTTTGTTTTTTTACGTGGTTCAGTTTCCTGAGATCCACTGCAAACCAACTTAAGAATGACCCAGAAAAAAACATTAATGTTTCACAGTTTTCTCGAAGTCCAGATATTTTTTAAAATTACAATTATCTTTAGTTGACACCATGTGAGAACAAGTGATAGTAAGTATCGCCAGCATTCTCTCACTCACCTCCATATTTCAAATTTAGTAATTCTATCATTCAATTCTTCTCGTAAGCTTATTTCGGATTCTTACACGCAAATCACTAATAATAATAACAATCGTTATTTTCAGATTTATCAAGCAATGTTTTGATAGTTTTCCTGCAATTAATTTATTTTAATTTCACTCTTTATTAGACTTGGAAAGCAGCATTCAATGTCTGAGCAATCCTTTCTCCATGCTCACGATCTCTTGGCCTTGGTAATACGTTTGAATTTAAATGCCCCAGAAAATATTCCGAATTTCATTCAGTAAATCATTTTCTGTTTCGCAGAACTGGGTTGGGTGTAAAAAAATATTTGATGTTAACATTCTTTTTTCATTCGGTTTTTCCAGTTACGAGTCCTTTTTTTTAAAGCTGATCGTTTTGTGTTCATTTTGTTTAGTTCTTTTTTCGTAACAGATTTAATGTTTAGTATAGAGCTTAGAAAAAATTCGCAGTGTGAGATAGGCAAGAAGTAAGGCATGTAGAAACATCAGCACGGCAAAGGGCACTCCTTTAAAGGCAAGGAAGGGCAAAAATATTTTAAGTCAAGTGATAGCGATTGCTGTATGAGTCGTACGATTTTTTTAATCAAGCACGGGCAAGTATATATATATATATATATATATATATATATATATATATATATATATATATATATATATAGGTAGCATATTTTTATTCAAGCAGATTTGGTTAAATAATTTAGACGTATTATGTCTATTTATTTTAGTTTAAATGATTTCAAGTCCACGAAATAATTTCTTGGGGGCTGTAGAAAAATCGATTAATCAATTATCTACAGCCACCAAGAAATTAACTCAGGGCAAGTTCAATTTTTACTCAAGGCTCTGATTCATGATCTACTGTATGCGGATGACTGTAACGTAGTTACACACACACACACACACACACAAGGTGAGTAGCAGGAACGCATAGACTGCTTCTCTGAGGACTTTACAACATTTGGTCTGACCATCAGTGTGAGCTAGACTATGGTCAAGTATCAGCCTGCAACGGACAAGAGCTTTGGGAATCCTGCTATATATTTGTATGAGATGCGCCACCGTGTTGATCATTTTGTGTACTTTGGTAGCATTACCTCAGGATAATTCTTTGGTCAGAGAGATCTGTCTCAGGCTGGAAAAAGCTGCCAGATCTTTTGGTTACCTTGAGAAAAGTGTTGTATTAAGCCACGATATATATATATATATATATATATATATAAGCCCGAACATGTAACTTCCTATATGCCACGTGTTATCTATGTCTTAACGAAAAATTTGAAATAATTAGATTTAAAAATAAGAACCATCTCTTAAATCAAAGATATGAACTAACTGTTAACTCTAAACACCGTTATAAATTTAACTTATTATAGGGGTTTTAATATTTTCAACGATAATGATATGTCACTGTATATTTAATAGGTTATTACTTTTAATACACATCGTCCTCCTGTTCATGTGGGTCTGTATTAGTGTGCGTGCACTCTGTTGTTCGTGTCTGCGCGTGCGCACGCGCGTGCGCGCGTGTGTGTGTATGTGTTTGTACTGCTGGATGTATATATGTATATATATATGTACGCTGGTTTTTGGGGGGTTTTACAAAAAGAAAGAAGGTAAAAAAAGGAGGAGGAAAGGAGAGGAGGGTAAAATATATGTATATATATATGTCCAGGTAAGTTGTGTATGTATATTTCTATTTACGTGCACTTCTGTATGTATGTATGTATGTAAATGTA
>OZ038484.1:1485546-1530546 GCA_964036315.1 Acanthosepion esculentum | reverse complement strand
TATAGTTGACAAAAGCAACCCTAGGAAATGTGACATAATCCGAAAAAAGCTTCACTGGTTTTTCAAAAAATTCGGATTCAACTTAGACATAGAGATAAATTTAAAAGTTACCAATTACCTGGATATTATATTAGATTTACGGGATGGTACTATTTCACCATATAGAAAGGAGAATCAGTACCCGCAATACATAAACGTTGGTTCCAATCACACAACACATATCTTGAAGCAGATTACTAAAGGCATTAATCATAGACTGTCCACAAATTCATCGAATAGAAATATTTTTAATGCAAACTAAATAATATACGAAGAAGCTTTAATGAAAAGTGGACATAACAATAAACTGGAATATATTAACATAAATGATAACCAGAAAATGCAAAATAAACATAGAACGAGAATTAGAAATATATTATGGTTCAACCCACAATATAATTCTACGGTGAAAACTAAAAGAGGAAATGTATTCTTTAGACTTCTCAAAAAATGTATTCTTTAGGCTTCTCAAACAAACTTTCCCACAAACTAGTGAATTATATAAAATATTTAATAAAAACTATGTTAAATTAAGTTATAGTTGCATGTCTAATGTGGTTAGTTCTCTCTCTCTCCATTTTAGTAGTTTTTGTTGCCCAGTGGCAATAGTTTTTGTCGCAAGAGAAGAATATTATTTTAGTGGGCGTATCTACTTATAAGATTGTGAACATTAGTATCTTTCGTCTTTTATCTACAACACATTATTTGATGAGAGCAAGACGAAATTTTCTCGATATAATCTCAATACTGGAGATAGTGATAGTTTTGAGAAAATCAATATATTTAATTCATTCCAGTAAACATTAAAAAATGATGTGGACGCAACATTGATGAATGTTATTTTTCTTTTCTTATGAGTTTTCAGTGGTTGATAACCCAGGATTTGGTACGAAGGTATTTAGCCAACAGCATTGTAAAAATCTGTTGCCATTATGGAACACTACTGGGAATGCTAAGTGCCTTCTGATATTATTTTATTTCTCTCAGCTTCTTGATTAGTCTGAAGCTTTGTCTTGGAGAGGAGGAAAAAATTAAGAATAACTGCAGAAAATATTTTTCGATGAAGGGAAAAATCATGTAATCCAGTAGCCATGTCGAACGTAAATTTTTATTATCATGAATAAATTTACTTCCATTTTTATTTCATCAGATTAACAAAGTTTAAAAGTTGTTAACAGTTTTAATTGACAAGACACCATGTATACCGACATAATCAGAATTTAATTAAAAAATAAGAATGTGTAGATAAAACAGATCATATTTAATTATTAGAATGTTAACAATGAACATATTTGCCAATGCAATATCCAATGTGTTAATTTTCTCTTTTTCTCCATTCAGTACATGAGATACGATACAATAAAAAATATCATGGAAAATGTTTTTTTGCTAATCAGCGTTCATCAACTACATAAATTCAGGTCTGTAATTAACACAAACACATAGATAGATAGATAGATAGATAGATAATTTTACAATATGGACATATGGATCAACACTGCATGACGACTTAGTTTCATACTTCAATGCGATCTTCATATATATATATATATATATATATATATATATATATGTATATGTATATATACATATATACATATATATAACGGTTTTTGATAAAACGTTCCTTTAACACATTTATTTTTCCTTGTTATTTATTTTACTTTTATCAAAGTGCAACTCTGCTTGGCACGTCTTAAAGAACACGCCTGGCATTTCAAATCGAAAAGATCTTTGATATTTCTTTGCAAGACGTGCTTGTGACAGAAAAAACCAGATGTTCCAAGAAAGAGAGCAAAAAAAAGAAGAGAAAACGTCAGAAAATAGAGCGTCTGGACAAGGGGCTCACTTGCTTTACAGTGAGACAACAATAAACAATGACGAGAGACGATGAGAGGTACAGGCAAAACGACTGACATATAGAGGCATTTATTCAGCTTTCTTTAAAAAATAGACTCTTCATTTTTTGGAATACGAAAATATTGAAAAGAAATTAAGGGAAAAACAGGAAGGCGCGTATTCACACAGACGTTTTATTTTAGTACGATTTCATTCTTGGGAACATTCATTTTTCTATTTGCTCTTCGCTGTACATATCTATGTATCTCGATGTTTTACTTAGCTTTTCTGCTATCGCCCTCCATTAATAAGATTAATTCTCTTTCTTTACGTCTACGTGAAAGAACCTTCATGTCAGTATGCATTTATGATTTTACGTACGTATGCATTTATTGCTTATTCATAGCGTATTCATTATCAATGTGTGTGCAATGCCACAACTTTTTTGGCTTGAAATTGTAGCATTGCACAATCGAACTATTTTCTCAAAGCCTTTACATATAATATTCCTCATCTTTGGTCTGTGCTACATGCCGAAGTAAATACATGTTAATTCTATCAAACATGGGGCCATAATATCGAGGATATAATAATATCGGGTGGGTGGAATTTACAGTATTGATGACTGGTAATATATACTGTGCACAATTGTCAGGTTATCTATTACGCATGAGCATGAAACAAACTGTCACCGCTGAGTGATGACTTCAATATCCACTTTTATATTTACATAGGCTCTATCCCTGATATTGAGCACTTTAACTCATAAATATAGCATACCATAAAACTATATTTTATAATATATATATATATATATATATATATGAAGAATATAGTCTTAAGGTGTGCTATATTTATGGGATAAAGTGCTCAATATCAGAGATAGAGCGCGTGTAAATATATACACGATATAAACAAATTTTTATTACGTTAATAAAAACACCGATTAAAATAAAAAAATAAATATATAAGATAAGAAATAAAATAAAAAAATAAAAACAAGCGAAATAATTTAACCCAAATAAATAAATAAACGACTTCCGGTAAAATAACCGCCAAAATAAACCACCAATAATGCACCACTAACCCGTATATATAAATAGCCGAGAAAAATAACACCACTCGTGGCCTGGCGATTGCGTCTAGCATAAAACAGACTGTCGCCTCTAAGTGTTGACTTCTATGTTCACTTTATATATATATATATATATATATATATATATATATATATATATATATATATATATATATATTCTAAATCTAAAAATAAGCACGCTAAAATTCACCTGCATCCCTGCCGTGCGCCAACGGCTTAGTGGTAGAAGTTCCGACTGACGCAAATTCAGTCGGGTTTCGTTCCTAGCCAGAGGCAACCGGACGTCTACTCACACTGATGAGCTGTGAAACAGCGAAACTGTCTGTCTGAGGATGACAAATATATATATATATATATATGTGTGTGTGTGTGTGTGTGTATATATATATATATAGCTTAGATGTGGCACAAGGCCGAAAGTATGGGGAACCCAGTGAGGATCAAACTCACTACTCAGTCGTAATTGATCAAGCAAGACAAACTTTCTAGCTATTACACCACGACGAGGTGCCCAATATGTATATATATATAATGTATATATATATATATGTATGTATATATATATAATGTATATATATATATGTATATATATATAATGTATGTATATATATATATATGTATATATGTATATATATGTATATATATATATATGTATATATGTATATATATATGTATATATATATATGTATATATATATGTATATATATATATATGTATATATATATATGTATATATATATATGTATATATATGTATATATATATATGTATATATATATATATGTAGCATAATGAGAGGCCACGTATACTTTCTTGATATGTATATAATATCTGGATAAAATAAATGAAACAAAATTGGGTGTTTTTTTTATGAAAGTATTTATTTCTGTGTTTTTTGTATATATTTATTTAATATTTCATTTGATTTCTGAGGAAAGACCGAGGTGGTCTGAAATATTAAATAAATATATACAAAAACCCAGAAATAAATACTTTCATAAAAAAAACACCCAATTTTATTTAATTTATTTTATCCAGATATTATATATATATATATATATATATATATATATATATATATATATGTATATAAATATGTATATATATATGTATATATATCTGGAACAATATATATATATATATATATATATATATATATATATATATATATATATATATATTGAGTGAGATAGAAAGAGACAAAGATAAAGAAAGGGAGGGATTCATATACGCCTAAATTTCTTAATAATGATGCATCTATATATCTATACTTATTTATACCTCTGTATCTCCGTTATGCATGTATACTCTCTCACACACATACATACGCACACACACTATAAGAGAGATGTTTAAATTTGTGGATGCGTGTTTGTTATAGACATGTAATATAAAGATTGGTTTTCTGTTCAAATGTCTTCTCAAGACTGCGCACAAAGGCCTGCACAGTTTATCGGATGGACAACGAGATTCTCTGTTCAAATGGCATTGCTGACCCTGACACTGCCTTGTCAAAAACTCTTTTATTACCCTCTCATAATTTACCCTTTCTTGGCTCTCTCTCTCTCTCTCTCTCTCTCTCTCTCTCTCGATATATATATATATATATATATATATATATATATAGTAGACTTGAGCAGCAAGAATTCATTAAAACAATTTTTCTTAAAATCGATCAAAGATGTTTGGCTACTGAATTTATTTTTCATATTCTTCCCAATTACGAATGATTTATCTAAACACCGGATAAAATTTATGTAAGCCTGTTCTAAAGTTCATGTTGTTTTTGCTAGTGGATATAGAAAGTAATATCAACGTTATTCTGTCTTTTCTAATTTAAATAAATTTTTCTCACATACAAATGACGTCATGTGTAGAAAATATTGTTTTGTTTTTTAAATTAGTCTGTTAGGCGACAAAAAATTTGATCGGGGACTAGAACGAAAGTATTGACATTTTAAAATGACGTCCGTTCTGGAGAAGTATGCTGCGTTTAAGGTGGGTTTGTTTTATTTGTATAACGGTAGCTTCAAGTGTTTTGAGTTAGTGGCCTTCGCATAGTATCTTTAGTATCCAATATATATATATATATATATATATATATATATATATATTTATATATATATATATATATATATTTATATATATATATATATATATATATATATATATTTAAAAATAATTGGGAACAAAATTCCGGGAGGAAAACTTGAACGGTAACCTAACGAACACATACTCGCCTGTTTCTGTAACTTTAAAACATATGAAAAAAGGATTTCTTTTTTACGCCCTTTCAGGACACTATAAAAATGGATATATTGGCTGCTGAGGTTAAATCCATCGTCTCGTTAAATTAGCAAGTTTATATAAAGTCATTTGTTGGCGTGTATCTGTTGAAATATAGACAGTTATGTTCGCAACCTGTCATTCGTTATCTGTTCAAACAATTCACTTCCTTGGAGAAGAAAACTTAGTTATTCAGGTTACGTCTCACGAGCCCGGTGTTTTATATCTCGCACTATTTTTACTACTTGACATAGTCTATTTATCTTTTTTGAATGTTTATTCAAAAATTCTTCAGAAATATTTTTAAAAAGAAAAAAGGACAAATTCTTTCCCTCACAAATTCGTGATAAATCAAGTCATCATTCAAGACTCGTGGGATATAAAGTAATGGTGGACAAGCTGAGAAAAGAAATTTTCATTTAGTTTAACGTATTTTATGTCGACTTTATGATGGATGACACCAAAATTTGGAAATTTGGAAATTTTGTTTTTCAATTAGTATTTAGTAAGAAATGTATTTACTAATCAGAGTTTGTGAGACGAGCATAAAACCTACCATTCAAAAGGAAATGCTGAATAATAACTTTGCACTCAAATTTAATATTTTTATTAATAATAGGATTCACTGCATGGCATCCTACAGATGTATTATTTTTAAAGATGTCTGCTCTCTATGAGGACAAGTTTAAACTATAACGGATTACAAATGATCTGTTCGCATAAATTTGCATTTTCAAAGATCCGTCCTTCCATAAATAATGCAAGTTTCAAAAGGTGTTTGGAGACGATATATTTTCCGAGATTAATTCTGTTCGAGTTAAACCGAGGAAAATTATAGATGTTTTTAAAGTAGCAAAGGACAAGCCATCAATTGTAAGGAAGACAGTTAATGTATAGTTGTCAGAAAGAGGAACATCCCAAGATGCCAACTGCGAAGTGGAGATACCATAATCAAACAATTACGAACATTTAAATATCCAGGAAGGTTTTAAAAGACGATGGAAGATATGACAACGAAATTCGAATATGCATGAGACTAGCGAAAAATGAATGCCAAAAGCTAAGCAAAGTATTAAGAAACAGTAAAATTTTGTTAAGAATCGAAGAAAAAAGAGTTGAACTCTTATACAGTGAATGCTGAACAATCTCCTCACAGAAGAGACTTGAAGCAACTGAAATGTTGTCACACAAAAGGATGTTAATAATAGCATGGACTATACATGGACAGTTGCAATTTCCGGGATGAATAATGAGGAAAGACGGCATGAAGAATTTGACACTCACATCATATACAAAATGAAAAAAAAACAGAGCAAAGCAGCAAATAAGCGCTCTAACGAGCCTGTGTGAATGGTTTGCAAAATAGGGACTGAGAATGATATTGAAACGTCAAAACTAATTAAGAGTTGCAAAGGATAGGAAGCTGCGAAGAGCCATGATCACCTACATGTTAAAAGAACACGACACGTAGAAGGATAATGGCCGGCTCTAAAAGCATAGCATTCAAAATCATGACCTTTATCTGTACTTGAACACTGATCTGTGGCACTGTTAAATGGTAGTTCTGTATGTAATTCACGCCAAGGAATATCAAATGATCTGAATCGAATTTAATGTCAATAATGAAGAGATGTTGATCACCTCAATATATACTGGGCTTACACTAAGAAATAGTAAATTAGATGTGGAAGATGTCTTCATAGCCACCTGGTGCAGATTCGCGCCGCACAGGATATCAGTGACTGTGCCGACATGTAAACAGGTGGTCGAATTAGCTGCGCTTGGATGTGCACACGCGCAACAACCAGATAACTGGTAGATATATAAGTATTCTGTCCAAAAGGAAAAAGGTGATCTCTTACATCCTAGCGAGAATGATGTCTTGGGAGAAAGTACCCTTCTCACCAAACTTCACTATTAACACGCTGATAATAATTAATGAAATTTAGAAGTTGATAAACAATAATTTGATGCATGCGAGATAAAGTCAGGTTTTCTTATTCTTTATTACAGAAACAAATAGCAGTCGGAAGATTGTGCAGTGTTCACTTTCGAATTACGAAAATCGGGATTTTAATATTTTATTTAGGCTCGAGCAAGGACTAGTGGCTCTGGTGTGAAATACGCAACTTTCTCAGGCA
Organism: Acanthosepion esculentum; assembly: GCA_964036315.1. Taxonomy (NCBI): domain Eukaryota; kingdom Metazoa; phylum Mollusca; class Cephalopoda; order Sepiida; family Sepiidae; genus Acanthosepion; species Acanthosepion esculentum. The sequence goes on along the minus strand of OZ038484.1, from coordinate 1,523,147 downwards.
CCAGACACGACAGCTGCGAATATTTCGCTGGAAAGAAAAAGTTAAGCAAAATAAACAGGTGGAGAGAAAAACGTGAAATGTAAACGAGGGACGAGCAACAAAATGTTTTGTTGGCTCAACAGAGGGACCACAGTAAAATTTGGCCACCTCCGCACTGATCTTGGTCGGGTGAGATTTCACTTAGGCGTGAGGTTGGGTTCCTGAATGAGTGAACTGCGTTGAAGGACAACACAGCAGGTCCTGTTCAACGGCCGCCCCCACTCCTTATCAGTTACGATCATCTTCGTCTCTCATTCCATAAATTCTGACCTCACCGTCAGAGGCTAGTATTCTACTGACAAACACAGAAGCTTTTTAGATGCATTGCTTTGCACTCAAAATATGTTCTAGTTATGTGTGTGCGTGTGTATGTTTGCATATACTCGCGTGCGCGTGTGTTTGCATGTTGTGTGTGTGTGTGTGTGATAGCAAGTGACAGAGACTTTTATCACTGTTTCCCAACGATTGATCCCCGGATCTAAAATACACAGCTATTTTCTTCATATCCCTAATAACACACCTAAATCTCCTCACACATATACATATTTGCGTACACAGTTATATATATATATATATATATATATATATATATAGTTGCCTGACGATTGCACTAGCATGAAACAGACTGTCACCTCTAAGTGTTGACTTCTATGTCCACTTTTATATTTATATTTATATATATATACATATATATATATATATATATATATATATATATATATATATATATATATATATATGAAGAAATATAGTCTTAAAGTGTGCTATATTTATGGGATAAAGTGCTCAATATCAGAGATAGAGCGTGTGTAAATATAAAAGTGAACATAGAAGTCAACACTTAGAGGCGACAGTCTGTTTCATGCTAGATGCAATCATCGGGCCACGAATGCTGTTATTTTTCTCGGCTATTTATATATACGGGTCAGTGGTGCATTGTGGGTAGTCATTTGTGGCAGGTGTTTTACCGGAAGTCGTTTATATGTTTATTTATTTATTTGTGTAATTTGACACAAATAAATAAATAAACGACTTTTATGACTTCTATTTTCCTTGTTTTTATTTAATTTTATTTTTGTTTTTTATCCTTTATATTTATTTTATTTTTATTTATTTATTTTTTATTTATTTTGATCCATGTTTTTATTAACGTAGTAAAATTTGTTTATATAGCATATTGTGAGTGGTCTATTATGGCGGCTATTTTACTGAAAATCGTTTATTTATTTATTTGGGTCAAATTAATTTGCTAGTTTTTATTTATTTTTGTTTTTATTTTTTATCTTATGTATTATTTATTTATTATTTTTATTTTGATCGGTGTTTTTATTAACGTAATAAAAATTGTTTATATAGCTTATTTAACAGTTTTGTTTGTGTTTGGTAAGATAAAGCTATTTGTTGAATTTTGGGGTTGATTTTTGTGGTTTGTTCTGACTATTATTTTTTGACGGGAACAGTTTTTAATTTATTTATTTGGATTGATTATCTTTATTTGTTTTTTCTAAACGGCTAGTTTATCGGTATCGGTTGTTAGTTTATTTATATATTTGGATGTATTTAGATCAATTTATTATACTTGTCGTTATTTATTTATTACACTGTATATTTTCTCTTTTTGGTTTTTGATTTTTAAGTAACGCAGTATATTTTTTATTCATATTTTTTTATCGTTATATAACAGTTATAGCTATTTTTCGTCCGATTTTTTTTTTTATTTTTTATAGTCTAATATTTTGTTTATTATTTACTTTATTTATTGATTTTGTTCCTTATTTTTTATTCTATTTCGTCTATTCTAACAGGTGTGATTTGGTAATTTGTTTGGATTAATTAATTTTGCTTATTTTATTGTCATTTTGTTTGTTTATGTATTTATTTATTTTTTACGTAGTAAAAATTTATTTTCATGTCTGCATTTTGAGATTAGCTCGGATCTTTTGTTTAATAATTTATTTTGGTCTAGGAAGGTAATGATAGCTATTTTTCCTCCAAGCAAAGTTGATTTAAATACATCCAAATATATAAATAAACTAACAACCGATACCGATAAACTAAAAAATAAAATAAAAACAAAAATAAATAAAAACAAGCAAAATAATTTGACCCAAATAAATAAATAAACGACTTTCAGTAAAATAGCCGCCATAATAGACCACCCACAATATGCTATATAAACAAATTTTACTACGTTAATAAAAACACGGATCAAAATAAATAAAAAATAAATAAATAAAAATAAAATAAATATAAAGGATAAAAACAAAAATAAAATTAAATAAAAACAAGCAAAATAATTTGACACAAATAAATAAATAAACAAATAAACGACTTCCAGTAAAACACATGCCAAAAATGACTACCCACAATGCACCACTGACCCGTATATATAAATAGCCGAGAAAAATAACAGGACTCGTGGCCCGATGATTGCATCTAGCATGAAACAGACTGTCGCCTCTAAGTGTTGACTTCTATGTTTACGTTTATATATATATATATATATATATATATATATGTAAATCGATATCAAATAAATATATATATATATTTATGGAGAAATAATATAGATCTAAATAAATTCAGATTAATTCCGAAATATGTTAAAATTTGTCTCTCAGTCATATAATGTATTTTAACGTGATAATGAAATAATATTATTTTATCAAAAATACCGTTTTCATATATTTTAGGGATGCAGCATTTATCTGAGATTTTGAAATACCAAGCAAAATATATTCAGCTCTCTGGATAATATAAGAATCCAAACTAAAACTTTGTTCCAGTCTGCAACTCTTATGCCATATTGATACTTTCAATAAAGAAAATGTCGATTCGTGACTGCGTGTCAACTTACAACAGTGTTTCAACCTCCAACACTTATACTCTTTGGGGATTTAGATGTATGCTCAAGATATTTTGTTATCCTAAATTGTTTTAAGTGATCTTTTTATACTGATCGCTCCTAATATAAAAACATTTATTTTGGTTGCATTGTTATATTAATGTAAGTCAAAATCTCTTTTGTCAGACAATATCTCAATGCTGAAGAAAAACTTTGATATGAACAGGAAAATCTCATCGACGAAGTATTACAAAGGATTTAAAATCTCTTGTCATAAAATGAAAAGAGAATTAAGTTCACCTATTTTGAGAAGATAATCTCTCATTTGAGCTCTTGAATAATTATTGCTAAAAGTATCCACTTTGCACTAGGTGTCCTTCTTTTTTCAATAAGAGGAAAGATGATATCCTTGACTTAAATCTCATAATCTCGGTGCTTCTGTTTTACGAAAAATATTATTAATAGCAATTCGTTAATAAATTCATCAAAAAGTGATTTATAATTAGCAAAATTTTATTTAAATGAAATATTTGTCATTGATGTCATTCACACTGTAAAAATAAAACTTTTCCTACGCAAAAGAGGAGACATAATAAATGATGCTGTCTGAAAAGAAATGTCTGCACATCTGTGGAAAACTGGAACGAACTAATCTTTGGTGTTTTGCGCTGCGTTGGTGCTTATTGTTGCCGATGTTGAGTCACTTTCTAAATTTCAAAATACTTTGTACACTCAAGAAATACTTTGTATTCTGATTACTGGAAATATGAAAAGCAAAAAGTAAAAAAAAAAAAAAATTGATTTACGCTCGGAATTCTTCCATCATCATTTCGCTATCCAAATGAGATTTCTTCATTCTTTGTCTCTACCACTGAACAAAGTATGACTTTCTCTCGCTACTTCACCCAGATAAATTGATCTCTGCTTAAACAATGATATTTTATAGTAAAATTCCATGAGTTGAATAAAGTTTTTATTAACCTGAGAAGATATTTGAAGAAAGCCGGAAAGTATAACAGTATAAATAATGACAACCAGGATGAAGATAATAATCCGGGTAAATCAGTGTATAATAAAGACGAAGCTATTAACTCGAATAATACTTTGAATGTCTTGTTTCATTTATTTTCTAAAATCTACTGACCTTCCCACTTTTGGCATCCATCATTCCAAAACATTCACACACTCATCCAACTAATCCAAATGCTGAAACAAAACGACTTGTTTTTTTAAATAATTTTAGACATCAATTTTACAGTCACCATAAATCGCTTCGCTGTTTACACTGGGCAACTAAAAGTTGTTTACATGAGAACATCTTTTAGTTACTTGAATGAAGAAAAAAAAAACTGCTTTTAAAATATCATTCCCTAACCAGTTCCAGTCATTAGTTTAATATAAGCAAAGATCGCATTCTCTCACTGACACACACACACACACACACACACACACACACACACACACACACACACACACACACACACACATATCTGTTTGTGTACTCAAATATTAATAAAGTTATATTTGTTAAATTTACCTTTGACATGAAGTAAATTCTAAATGAGAAATAATATTTTGCGCTAATTTTCAAGATATGAATCGATTGCCTGTCTGTAAAATCAACATTCAAAATTGTGGGTTTTTTACCCTAACTTGTATATCGGTCACTATGACCATTGGGAAATACGAAACTGCCTCAACCACAAATAACAGGATTTTTCATTAATTCCACTGCCACAAATGAAAGTTTATTAATTTTTCCGTAACAATTGAAAAATGAGAAGTAAAAAGTCCGTGTGAATCACCTTTATCACCTTATGTATCAGTTTTTATCTTATGTATCATTTTTTTAATATTTCAGCGATCCCAACAAACGGCGTACAACATATATACTGGAACTCTACATAATAAAAAGAACAAAAAAAGGAAAGCAAAATCCGAAAAAAAATGACAAAATGGACTGTGACTATATTTCTCGTTTGAATATGATATAAATCCATGATAAGTTTCGCTGTAAACCTAAACTTTTTGTTCGACATCCATGTGTGAATCATCCTGTCGTTCATAGCAAATAAAGTAAAAAAGTCACAAATCTTAAATTTATCCAATGAGGTAACTGGCATTAACGATAACTGCTTCACTGCTGACCAGAAATTTTATCGCGGAATCTCTTTTGTGGTCTTTTGGGGGGTAGTATATTATTTTCCCTGATACATGTATGGGGTAGAATATTATTTTCCCTGATACATGTATGGGGTAGTATATTATTTTCCCTGATACATGTATGGGGTAGTATATTATTTTCCCTGATACATGTATGGGGTAGAATATTATTTTCCCTGATACATGTATGGAGCAGTATATTATTTTCCCTGATACATGTATGGGGTAGAATATTATTTTCCCTGATACATGTATGGGGTAGTATATTATTTTCCCTGATACATGTATGGGGTAGAATATTATTTTCCCTGATACATGTATGGGGTAGTATATTATTTTCCCTGATACATGTATGGGGTAGAATATTATTTTCCCTGATACATGTATGGGGTAGTATATTATTTTCCCTGATACATGTATGGGGTAGTATATTATTTTCCCTGATACATGTATAAGGTAGTATATTATTTTCCATGATACATGTATGGGGTAGAATATTATTTTCTCTGATACATATATGGAGTAGTGCATTTTGTACTCAGTTAACCGAATCTTCTGTGGTGTTAGAAAATATCGGCACGTGTTCTTTTTTTCCTTAAATCGTTGTCTGCTTCTGGAATAACACCAGTGAAAGCGTCTTTAAATTTGGTTCATCTACGCTGTCAACTGATCCACTTTCCAGGGCACATCGTCTTTGAATGAACACCGTCGGCTTAAGTCCAGCTGCTCCGTTGGCATTTCATCATTTAATTTGCCCGCCACGTCGACTAACTTTTCTACGGATTCATCATAAAAAAATTTCCGATTGCTTTGGCACTCTTTTCAATAATATCTGCCATACAATACTCTCAAGCTGATTATTGAAAAGAATCTGGAGACATCGAAAAAATTGAGATGGTTTTCTATTTTCTTAAGTGTCTCAGTTTTCAAAGATTATTCCATCCTCTTCCTCTCGGAGAGTAAATTTCTTAATATTATTTCGTCATAGAGTAATTTTTAATGGGGTTTTGTTAGTATGTCCCACGCGTATGCGACTATCTCTTGTGGTATTGATGTAACAATTTACTTCTAGAAAAATATTTTCATCATGAATAACTTCTAGTTGCATAAAGTGCCGTTTTGCTTCTTTCACCAAAAGAAACGGGAATATTGTCGCAAGCGGATGCTATCGACACACCTTCCATACTGTATGAAGCTTCTTAATAAATTTGTAATTTTCGTCGTTTATCGGGCCACGTTGAGAAATGCGCAACACGTGGTCTGGTCTTCGTATCACCCGCTTCTTGTGTAATGCAAGTTGTTTTGTTTAAGAGCAGCAAATTTTGAAGCTGATTTCTATGTCCATTGACTGTTTTCTGACACTTAGTGGTAGTGGCTGGATAGTATTGTTTTAGTATCTACTGTAGTAGCGTTTAGTCTGAACAGTTTTGCTGTTGCTTTGCTATAATGATCTGTGAATTATATTTTCTAGCAGCAGGTGTCAGGGAGAGAAGAAGGGTTAATGAGATGGCCTGTTAACAATGGGAAATAATCGACAGTATTGCAGATATTAGCGGTCATGCTGATACAGGGCCGAACGTGACTACATTTCTTGTGAGGCAGAAATTAGTCATGATTGTTCCGGTTTGTGTAGCGGGCACATCCTATCAAATTAAATTGAATTGACCTTCGTTTTTGGCGAATTTCGTCTTTTTATTTTATTCTTTTAATAAAGTTCATCCTGTACAAGGCCAAAGAGTCACTCAAGGTAGGGGGTTATAGGAGGCAGATGTTGTGTGTGCAGTAAGAGAAGATGTAAGAATCGCAGTTTATAATATGTGCTAAAGATAAGGATTAACCTTAAGAGTCTATGATTGTAGTGGTTGGGAAAGCATCCTCTTGGGAGTCAGTTCCACGAAGTAGCATTTCGTAGGATGAAGTCGTTCGAGTGCAACTTCCTCCTTGTTAATGGAATATGAAGGGAATTGGGATGGTTTGACGTAGTGTACGTGGCATGGTGGGGCCATAGCTGTGAAGGTCGGAACTGGTGGGATTAAAGAATGCGACTCATCAGAAGATTTTTAATGCAAATAGCAATAGAGTAGCCATAGGCTTGCAGCGTTTTGTCTCTCAGAAAAGTGCTTTGTAGAGTTGGAAATGATTCGTCACACACTAAGTCACATAGATGCTTTTGAATTGGAATTTGAAGACAGTAGCTCCGGTCCAGCTATGACTGAAGTACTCCATTTGCAGTTTTATCTGGCTCTTGCAAAGATAGAGCAGAGCTGGAGGAGTCAGGTACTTATTGGTTCTGTGCAAGAAACCGACAATTTTACAACATCTTTAATGATAGATCATAAGTATCAGTACCACTTAAACTCTGAGATGAACTTATGTCCAAAGAGGCTTTAAAGATAAGGAGCTTCCCTGAAAGATAAGGAACCTCCCTGAAAGATAAGGAGCCTCCCTGAAAGATAAGGAGTCTCCCTGAAAGAAACCCCGTTAATCGCCATAGGCAAAAATTCAGGATCTTCTGGGTGTTGATGTAATGTTACTCACTTGATTTTTTCACATATTGAATGCAACAAGCCAGTTTACTTCCATTGAGCTGTTAGAGCTAAGTCAGTAGAGAGATCAGCTGTCAGGCTCTGGCCATCTATATTTTTGGAGGTGCACACATATACTACACTGCATAGATATTTACTAAAAATTGAGGTAGAAGTATTTTAACTTTCCACGTGTGAATAATAGAAATTAGCTGATAAGATTTAGTGAAAAAAGTACATTTCTTTAACAAAGTAATATCCTACCTACTGATCGGCAAGAGATGAGTGTTTCCTTGTTAGATCCTGTAACCATACGTGCAAAGGCAAAAGAAAAGAGAAGATATACTTAAGGGTTTTTTTGCTGTTCTGCCGTATATCCGCTACAAACAATCGTCTATGTCTCCTGCTGCTATTGTGGTATAAAGTCACGATAATAGCATCATTGCGCTTTCGATGAAATCTAATAATAGAATTTGCGGTTAAAATCGCCTGGGTACTAAGGTATTCGCACATTTCTTGCCAGAACCAGTGAAAGGTATCCAAGTTCAGGAAAAAGCCTAACACTTAGACCAATCTTAGTAAATGCCAATATATATTAACCGAATTGTCTTTCTTTAATAATCGAAATTGAAACAACTGAATGAGAAATAAGCCAAATGAGATAGATAGATAGATAGATAGAACATATTGAGATAGAAAGAAAGAAAGAAAGAACATATTGAGATAGATAGAAAGAAAGAAAGAACATATTGAGATAGATAGAAAGAAATAACATACTGAGATAGATAGAAAGAAAGAACATATTGAGATAGATAGAAAGAAACAAAGAACATATTGAGATAGATAGAAAGATATTGATATAGATAGATAGAAAGAAAGAACATATTGAGATAGATAGATAGATAGGTAGATAGATAGATAGATAGATAGAAAGAAAAAAAGAACATATTGAGATACATAGAAAGAAAGAAAGAAAGAAAGAACATATTGAGATAGAAAGAAAGAAGGAACAGATACTGAAGAACATATTTAGATATATAGATAGAAAGAACAGATTTAGATAGATCGATAGAACATAGATAGAACATATTTAGATAAATAGATAGATAGATAGAAACAAAAAACATATATATATATATATACATATATATAACAGATTTAAAGAGATCGATAGATAGAAAGAACATATTTAGATAGAACATATTGTGATTGATACAAAAAACATATTGAGATAGATAGATAGATAGATATAACATATTGAGATAGCTATATAGATAAAGAAAGAACATACATAAAGAAAAAAGATAAACATTTTGAGATTGATATAGACAACAGAATGAGATTAGCTATAATAACTTGGGAAAAGGCCAGATTTTTATTGAAATAATAAAGTAGAAAATTACCAAACACTAAACTCCCCCTCCGCCTCTCTCGCCCTCGTCCTCTCCCCATCTCTTCCTCTCGTTCTTTCTCTCTCTTACATTCTTTTTCGTCCGACACCATTTTTCTTCTTCCCTAATTTTGAGAATTTTTGTACTTTACAAATTCAAAACTTCCAAAAAATGAAAATAGAAGAATTAGTGGCCACCATCATGATGGCATCGATGAGAAAAACGCGTCGTCTATACATTTCTGATCTCTGCAAGAAAAACTAAAGAAATTGCAACCATTTGATATTAAAAATTTAATAAACCCCAAGAAGGAAATTTGCACTTACCTGTGACTTTTGGAGTGTTTCCTGAATTTATGCTGATTGAATTCCTGTAAGGAGAGTAATGCCTGAGGCTCTGCAGATATTCCTTGTGCCCTCACTTTCCGGGGTCCACCGCCACTGGCCACCACGGCCAGTGACGACGACAACGGAAGAACAGATTGATATTTATCCAATTGACTGCGAAGTTCTTCAATCAACTCGTCTTTCTCTTGTAATGTTTGACTCAGTTCCTCGATAAGAATTTCTTTCTCCAAGAGAGCTTTCTCCAACTCCTGCATAGTACTAGCCATGGTCTCCAAAATAATCCTTCCTTTTCTTTTTTATAAAATAGATTTAAGCTCCGTGTTATTTTATGAAAATATTAGACTTTTGGTAATTTTATCTTACCAGATCTGGAACTAAAAGAAATTTTGGTTCAAAATTTCCTTGCTTTGTTTCTTTTTCTTTTGATATAACCGTTCCCCCTGCACAAGAGATCCAAAAGTAGTGTTTTTCTTTTTGCTCGTATCTGTAATCCGGCTTATGGCGTTCGGCGGTACAGTTTTATAGCTTTCAGACACAAATAAGAATGTTGATACAACTGACCGCTTGCAGGCGTAAATGTCGACGGTTTTATTTGAAGATCATTGCGTTATTTATTTAAAGCTCCGATTGCTCCAGACCGAATGGCCCAAGAAATCCACTTAACCACCGCCATAGCTGAAGCTTGTACACTTTCTCTTGCTTAACCAGTTGATTTCTATTCACAAATATGCCAACCATTTTACTGACAACAAAGGAAGTCGAGCAGTGCGGAAAATTCATCAAAGTAGGCAACAAAATCGAGTTCTTGTAGATGGGCGTCAGTCTTATAATGCTATGACGATGCGGCAGAAAACTGTACAAAATAGTGACAGGCAATGAAATAAAGAATATTTTCTTTTAAAATAAGTGTCTATTTTTATTTTTTTAAAAACCCAAAATAACAAAAACTATTCATATGGACATTCTCCTGTTGGTTAGTTTGGGAGTTATGATTGATTAACTCTTTTTTTTCTTTTCCCGTTGATTGTATCATAGAATAAAAGAAATCCTATCGATATTTACATGTGGATATTTTTCGTTTTGTTTCAATGTGAAAAGTTGAATGCTTTAAGAAATGTTTTCTCCCTTCAAGAGGTTAATATAATTTTAATTTTTTGCAAATGAATATATATTTTTAATTTTCCGAATCTTTAATTAAATAACTCAGATAGAAATATTTAGGAGAAATTCTATCATTAGAGTTTCATTAATTTTACATATTTCGAATTCTTTTCTGAATCTTAAATATGAATTATATATTCAAATTATTGAAATTAATAGTCATTTGTTAAAATATTTTTGTATCATTTTTAATATGAATTAATACTTTTACTGAATTAGATAAAAAAAATTACAGTTAAATTTGCTTCTTTAATGATCCTGAATTAGTCAACCTATGAAACGTGTCGTTCTACTTTATATTTTTCGTGATATTTTTTTAGCGGCTCGATGATAAATATCCTACAATAATTCAAATGTGACTAACTGTCTGAGACTAAAAGTAATCAGAAAGAAAGAAAAAAGGATTTGTTTATTGGTTTCCACCTTCTCTTCATAAACTGTTGTCTCCACGTCTGTTGTCCCCTTGAATTCATCTCTGCAAAAAAAGTAGTAACAATTAGTACATTTACTTTTTATTTATGTTTAACAAAAGTAATTTGAATTAAGGAAAACATTAAAATCATTCTCTTCATTTGGTTTATTTTTCAATCTTTGCTTCGTTATTTATTCTTTCTCATTTAATATTCTTTATCTTAATTTTCTTGATTCCATTCTCCTTTTATATTGTCCTTTGCTCTCCTTCAAAATATATTATGCAACTTTTCTTTAAAGTCAGAATTAAAGTAGTGATAAAGAATCTCGCCATGTAGCAATGTTTGGCTTTCATATCATTATGCGTTAAATTTCTTTTCATTTTTTATTTCAACCTTTGGAAGTAAAGTCTGATGATCCGCGGTCCTTTAAAAGGGCTGTGGTGAAATAATTTATTACAAGGGAACCTTAAAGTGGTCTGTTTTTATTTAAATTATTAGCTCTGATTTACATTGAGCTCTCTGGATTTTATCCTCCTTGGGTCTACCCATACGGATTACCTAGTTTTTCGTAAACTATATATATATACATATATATATATATATATATATATATATATATATATATATATATATATATATATATAGGTAATAATCCGTTGGTATATAATCCAAGTGAATCCTAATAATATAAAATATTAAAACTGATCAAAAAAGAGAGCTCAATGTATTTGTTTTAACAGAGTTAGAAATTACATACAATAGGAATTAAAATTTCCTCATAGTTACGATCATTCCACCGTAACAAGTTAAGATTAACTTGCAAGGATTTTCAAACCGATCAAGGTAATAAGATAAAATAAATTGAAACCAGGGCTAAAGCAAATTTTAACAAGGCAGAGGAAAAGAAGGGAGGAAAAACGGAAAAAAGGAAAAAGAAAAAGAAATAGTGAAAAGACAAGATAGGAAGAGGAAGAAAGGGAGAAATGGTAAAGAAAGTGTAGTAACATCTAGATATGGGGATAGTGGCATGAGACCGATACATGTAGATGTGACCTTGACTTATATCAGAATATTCACCTTAGGTTTCTATCAAGAAAGTAGACATAGGAATTTAAGGAAACATTTTAACTTATATTAACAAATTCACTATTGCTTCAATATTAAGACATATAATTATATATTTATATTAAAAAGAAAATGTATATAAAAATTATTTCAAAATAATTTATATATTAAAAAACATATATTGTTTTAATTTTTTACTTTTTAGGAAATGTACTATTTAATATTCATTTTATACTAGAAATAACATATATTAACATATATTAAAAAACTGTTACCATCTATAAGGAAATAAAAAATCAAAGAGTTTTTATTTTATATTAAAAACCAATAATCGAGGAAGAGTTATAATAATAAAATGTCAGTAATATATATAATTATTATTTTATATGAATTATTATTTCATTATTATATAACATTATTATTATATTATATTAAATAATATCATTATTATTACTTATTATTAAATGTTATTATATTAATGTTAATAATACTATATAAAATATAAATACATCATTAACATTATTATTACATTATTAAATGGTATATCATTATATTAAACAATATATTATATATCAATATATCACACATCAATGCAATATATTGTATATTAATATATCAACATAAATACACTACATATATATTAAATAAATTTATTATATATCAATCCATTATTAAATAATAGTATTGTATTAAATTAGATTGCTATATTAAATAATACCATTATTAAATACTATTATTAAATATTTTTAAATAACTACAACCAATAACATTATTATTATATTATTAATATCTTATTATTAAATAATATTATTATATTATACAAATTATTATATAATACTATTATTATATATAGAGAAACAATATATAAGAGAAAGAGATATAATTATTAATTACAAATATCTATATCTATGTATCTATCTATCACTCTCTCTCTATATATATATATTAAATAAACACTTTAAAAGAAAAAATACCATTTAAAAAAACATTTTTAAAAACCATTTATAAACAAATAGAAATAATTTAAGAATAGTAATAAATTAAGAGAGATAATTTAAATAAATTAAATAAAATAAAAACCATGAAAATAAATAGAAATATAATTAATTATATATGTATAGAGTAATAATGTTAAAATTAAAGTTAAATATAAATAAATATAAAAACAAATATATCACAAACAATAATAATTATATAATAAATCATAAAATAATAATAATAATAATAATAATAATAATAATAATAATAATAATAATAATAATAAAGACAATAATAATAAAGACAATATTCCAGATATGGATCTCTCATATACTTGTAGAAATAGTGAACTTTGTCCAGTCGAAGGAAAATGCACAGCTTCGAATGTGATTTACCAAGCAGTCGTTTACCGCAAAGAAAATAAGATCAACCACCGTATTTACATGGAAACAACGACTGTATAGCCATAAGCACTCTTTTTCCAACCCAAAATTAAAATTCCAAACTGCTCTTTCCAAACAATTTTGGGAATCGAGGGAGAAAGATCTGAACCCTCAGATTGACTGAAAAATCATAGGTTTCGTTTACACTCCTAGTATCTTTAAAGGTAGATGTAATCTGCGTTTACAAGAGAAAATTAGAATAATTAAATTCGACAATTAAAATATACTATTAAAACAAAGGAATGAGTTAATTCCAAATGTCGTGACTGAAGTAGATTCAATCTGATGTAGAATTTTACTTAACTTGCGTAAATTGTTATCACCTAATAAATGTACTGTTACTTCTACTACTCGTCTTTCCTAGCATAAATTTCCCTTACTCACCGATTACTATAAATCTTTTTTTCACCCAATTACTATTGCTGTTGTAATGACTATTACTTTGTCTTTATTATTATTATTATTATTATTATTGTAGATTATCTAAATATCACACTTAACATGAACACCAATACCTTTAAACCATACAATAAAGTATATGAAACTCTTAACTACACTAATGTTGACTCGAACCACCCCGATACTATTTTGAAGCAGATACCAATCACGGTAGTGTCTAGAATTAGTAAGCTTTCATCTAATAAATATATCTTAATAAAAACAAAGAATTGATAATCTACAATTTTGAGATTAGAAGTAATCTCTACCTTGAACACCAGTAATTTAAAAGGTCTAATATTTTTTTCTGTAGTTTTACAGTAAGTGGACTATTGTCACTGGGAACACAAATATGTCCGTCGTCTCTATATAAAACCACTAGCTTAGTGATACTGATAGAATAGGGAAAATCCATACTAAAGATGCCTACATCTTGTTGAAAGACCATAAACCCAACTCGAATAATAGTCAATCTAGTTTAATAAATCTCACTAAATCCGAGATAGGTATAAATTCTAAAAATACAATTGAAAAATGACTGATAAACTTTTAATCACTGCCGGTGCCAATCTTTGGAAGGATTCTTCTGAAACCATTAAATGGTTCATTAATATGAGTGGGAAAAAAGCTCTTTGAATTTTATTCATATATCTCCAGAAATGTCTAAGTGGATGGCATAAATTTTGCAAAACAACTATATGGAGATAACTGATGATGAAATTAATATTATATTTCCTGTCAGGAATAATTCTTAGCACTTAATAATTCAACCTGGATTAAATGCAGGAATGATGATTTTGACGTTCCAATGGGAGCGTATGATTCGTCCCAGGTTGTTGATCTTGTCTGTCTATATATTCTTGAGATTCTAAGTCAAGATCACGTCTACATATATCTGTCTCCTTCCACTATTCCCATGTCTAGACGTTACTACTCTTTCTTTAACTTTTCTCCCTTTCTTCCACTTTCTACTTTTCTTTCTCTTTTTCCTTTTTTCTTCCCTTCTTTTTTTCTGCCTTATTAAAATTTGCTTTAAGCCTGGTTTAATTTTTTTATCTTATTATCGGTTTAGAAATCCTTGCAAGTTAATCTTAACGTCTTAAGGTGAAATGATCATAACTATGAGGTAATCTTAATTCCTATTGTATGTAATACACATACTTAATTCCTACTGTATGTAATATATATATATATATATATATATATATATATATATATATATATAGGAAATGGATTAAATACAACATATTGTTATTTTAATTTATTTCGTTTAAACGTTATTTTTTATGGATACTCATAATCGAGTAGAAGGTCTTTTTTAATTTAACAGTATTTTTTATCCAACTCAAGCCGGTAGATATAGTTGGATAAAATATACTGGTAAATTAAAAACAGAGTTTTTGAGATATGAGTATTCGCAAAAAATAACGTTTAAACAAAAAAATTTAAATAACGATATATATATATATATATATATATATATATATATATATATATCAGAGTTGCCTGACGATTGCTCTAGCATGAAACAGACTGTCGCCTCTAAGTGCTGACTTCCATGTCCACTTTTATATTTATATATATATATATATATATATATATATATATATATAAAAGGGAACATAGAAGTCAACACTTAGAGTCGACAGTCTTAAGCCTGAGTATTGCGTCTAGCATGAAACAGACTGTCGCCTCTAAGTGTTGACTTCTATGTTCACTTTTATATTTAAATACGGTCTATCTTTGATATTGAGCACTTTATCCCATAAATACAGCACACCTTAAGACTACACACACACACACACACATATATATATATATATATATATATATATATATATATATATATATATAATCAAGGTATGATTGACTCTTTGTAATGTAAATATATGCTGCCTATTTTATTATGTTCATAAAAAACAATTGATCCAGCAGTAAAGAATTCCCGAGGAAAAATACTACTAAGTAAGACATATCACTCTGTTACTTGAACTATCAACTTAGTTCATATCATATTAACTGAAAAACACTTATAAAAAAATACGTGGATTTACCAAATTACAAAATTCTCACTTTAAATATTTAAAATTTAGCGTCGCAATTTGCATGCTCCAACACCATATAACTGTTAACAAATAGCTCATTCTTAAAAACATCTTTCGGTTGGATAAACACATTTAAATCGTCTCCCAGTTTTGATTCTGATGGAAAATAAAACCTGATGATGAATTGCGTGAAGCATTCTAAAGTACTAGCAGAAAAAAAAACATATCCATTTTATTTATTTATGAGGATCTCATCATTCAGAGGATTATCAGTAGTATAATGCTTATGTTTATGTCTACTAGCGAAGTGATTTCACCAATAATCGCATTCATATTGCTGATTGATCAAGGTATGATTGACTCTTTGTAATATATATATATGTATATACATTTCATTGTTTTCATACTGCTGTGAATTCGATATTCACCAAGCGTTTTCTGCGATTTTAGATTATTAAATATAAACTCTTACCGCGAAGCAGTGATTAGTAAGCATGTCTTGACCCTTAATTGAAATTTACTTAAATCTTAAATTTTACGAGGGTTTTCGAAAATCCCTACAACATAATACTCAATACTACACGAATGTTTTGGGAAACTGATGAAAGATGAATGGAATTAATTTAATACAAACAGCTTGCAAATCAATGTTAATACGGGAAACGTTTCTGTGAGGGAGACTATTAAATTGTCGATTCAAAATGTAGCGCGTTTGATCACTGATATCAACGATGTACATTTTTATAATGTTTACTAATTTCTTGACAAAATATTTTAGGCATTATTTCTATTGAAAAATCGGGCATGTCTTATGTCAGGATTATCCTTCAAACTGGAAGGCCAGCAATGTAGATGCTTCAGTTGTTGACCGATGAAATATTTTAGTTGATGGAAAAAGGTTTTCTTGGTCACTTGATGACGTGTATTTCTGTGACCAAGCGACAAATGAGGAGAAATGCCAGGAATATTGTTTTTTTAAGGAATGTTTCAATTGGCGACATGAAAAACAAAGAATCTACCGATTTGTATCCTAAGACAACAAATATATAAGCATTGATAGAAAAATAAAAAGTTCACTGTTTGAAAAAGTATAAAAAAAAGTTTGCAAATCATTTTGTTTTGCCATAAAGAAAGAAAAACAAAAAGATAAAAAAGAAAGAAATAAAAGGACAAATATCATCATTCCTAAATGGCGGTGAATAAAAGCGATTGTCAAATGAGTCACGCATCTGTGAACCAATGAGAAATCAAGAAACAATTTTCGAATGAATTCCTTTGTTTTGAAAAAGTGATAAATACGGAGAGCCGACCAGGCAAAGGAACCAGAGACTCGATGAAAGAATTTCGTCCGTTCTCCCAAGCTTTAAATTTTCGGACACCTAAAAATTCCACAGAGAGTAGAAAGGATTACTACTATCAACGAGATACTTACATACATACATAAACATTTACAAGGACACTATTCTCTCTCCTCTCTTCTCTCTCTCTTCTTTATCTCTCCTCTCTCTCTCTCTTTCTCTTATATTCTAAAGGACTTTAGACGTCCAACACGAAAACTTTCTGAGATGAACCTATGAACTCTTTATGTACTGTACATTCTATTTTAAGAGATATATAAACTTTTATCAGCATATGCAAAAATATATCTGTACTAATTACCTTTTCATGCATTTTAAAAGGTTAAAATTTGGTGTATATAGGGATTGAGGACGTTATGCAAAGATAACCTATAAACACATACCCACCACCACGCAGACCCCCCACAGCATGAATTGTGACTTTACCATGTGACTATTTCGTTAAACCTTGCTAAAATCAAGTTGTTTTTCCTTAGTGTACGAAACTGAAGAAGAAAAAAAAACAGAAAGGCAAAAGAGTTGATACTTTAATATCGAAAAAAAATGGAAAAGAAAAAGGAAAATTCTTTTATACGAAAGTGGTAGTGAAGTTTCTCAAAAACTCTTTTAGTTTTGTAAATCTGTAATTCAAAACAGCAGAAGAATTGCACAGACACGATTCAACAAGGTGAACGTGCTTTTCAGAAGTTAGAAGCTGCAGGTTCACAAGCTCCGAACACTTGTTGACAGTATAGTGTGTGTTTAAGAACATAGAACCTGCTATACTTGTATTTTTAAGCTATTATATCTACTGAAATAATAATAATTAGTCGTTTTTCTACTAAAATACTTATCAGCAACCAGTTTGTGGATTTTGGTAGCAACAATGTCTGTTTTTCTTACGGGAAGATATTGTTTAAACTTTCCGAAACAGCTTTAGTGATTTTTATTTTTGCAATATAATTTTTAATCATCAAAGATTAATACGTTAACCCAATTCAACCCAAATTAAGTTTGGGTACTTCCAAAAATTTGCAAAAAAAGAGCATATCATGTGGAAAAAGGCCCCAAACTTGTTAAAGTTTTATTGTCAAAATGTTTACGTTATTATTAAAGAAAGACCGAAGTACTTTTTGATTATTTTATTAAAATTTTAATTAAGCATGTTCGGTATTTTGGTTAAAACCCTTGTTTTTCTTGCGTCAGCGAATGCGCCAAAGATTAGTAAAGTGATTTTAGCGTCGTTTTTGCGGTAAAACACACACTGATTTGGAAATTCTTGCAAAAATCAAAAATCAAATAATTGTCGGATTTTAATGAAATTTTCAAGACTTATTCACAAATAAATGAAATTATCTTTGAAAATTTTATTTTTTTAGAAAATCTTGATAAAATGTTTTTACATCTATTACCCCCACTCAATTTTATAAAATTTTGAGGAATTAAAATTCCACTCACTTCATATAAGTTAAAAACAGGACTCGTGGAAAATTTAAATCATCAATTTGATTTTGTAAAACAGAAACACTTATTTACCCAATATCTACTCTGAATCGTAAAATAAAAAATGGCGAAAACTATGGCATTATTTAATTAAAAAAGCTTTTAATTTCTTTTATAAGGTTTATTAAAGACACTATTGTCTTAAGAAAAAACTTTTCCGACAAATAATGAATTATTACAAAAGTGGTTTTACTTAAAAAAAAACAACATTAATTAGAATAATTTATTAAGTTATAAATCTTTTAAAATTCTGCATTAATTCCACCCTTTTAGATGATATCATTAAGCAAAAAACTATATTTACTAATCATAAATGGAAATATTTTTAAAAGAATTTTGTATTTGTATGTTTGTAAACATGCCGATTTTTGTAGATACAGGTGATCACACACAATATTATCAGAAAATAAGAGCGATATCTATAATAAATTTAAAGACAAAAAGGATCTAAAATAATAATAATATTTTCTTAAATTTTAAGATTACTGAGTACTAAAAAGGCATATGTGCTATATTCTTCAGTTACTTTTTAACGCCGTAGAACAATATTAGACAAAATTTAAACTGTTATTGAACTGTCACCAAAATGTCAATATAAAAAGTTACCGCCGTCTTAAAAAAATGCATTTCTGCGATATTTAAACTTAAACAATATCTATTTAAAATCAGATTAATTATATTTTAAATCACCTAATATTCCTGAAGTGAAGTTTCAGAAATATATTTTATTTTAGAAGATTTTTAATAAAGAGAATTACCTAGCATGGACGACGACTAAAAAAGGTCGCCAATCAACAATTTCACATTAATTTAAATTAGTTTTTGAAATGCAGTAAAGTATCTTGCTTCTTGGAAATAGTAAATTTAATTCTTTAGCTTGAAATTAAAACTAAAATAAAAACTTCAAGAAATACTTTTCATTTTAAAAATTCATTTTGAACTTTAGGTATCGCATTTTCTGTGATGAAACCTAATTAACTTTCACGAGAAAAAAGAGCAACAAAAATACAGAAAATTCTGAGATGAAATAGTCATGCCAGAATACGGAATTATTAATTACCCATCCTCCACCCACACCCACACATACATACGTAAGTGTGATTAGATCAATAATCGGTTTACACTAGTACATACATATATATATATATATATATATATATATATATATATATATATATATATATAATTTTAGTGTGAAGATTGAATATTTCGATATTCACGAAATAAATTTTAACCGAAATGAATATTTAAGGTTTTATTCATTATTATTATTATTATATATATATATATATATATATATATATATATATATATATATATATATATATATATTAGCTCCTGAAAAATTAATTTCGGTTGAGCCCTCTGGTTTGAGGTGTGAATTTGTAAACAGTGACTATTTAAGCTAATACTGCACGACTCTTCGACAGAATTGAGTCACTGTCAGTCACTGTCGGTCACTGTGTGTTTATCTGAATCTAAAAATAAACACGCTAAAATTCACCCTCATCCCGTACCGTACGGCTTAGGGGGAGAAGTTCGGACTGACGCAAATGCAGTCCGGTTTCGAGCCTAGCTAGAAGCAACCGGACGTCTAGCCACACTGATGAGCTGTGAAACAGCGAAACAGTCTGTCTGTGGATGACAAAAATATATATATATATATATATAATTTGGTTTAGTTATGATAGAAGAGTGCATATGTAGATATAAAAAGATGTTGACATAGAAATCAACACTGCATTGTAACTTATTTTCACGCCTGTAATGTATCTGATGTTAGCTTATAAGACATGAGACTGACAATCACTATTTAAATTACTGATTTCTGTTTACACACATTATATATAAGGAAAAGTACGAGATAAAAATATATTTGACTAATAATAATTAAATAAATGATGAGATGGAAAACTGTGTCCCAAAACACGGTTATAAACACACGCAAACGCATATATATATATATATATATATATATATATATATATATATATATATATATATATATATATATATATATATATGATAAAGATATAAGGTCGGGTATGACTTTTCATCATGTTACAAGAAATAGTTTTATCTCCAAAAGGAACCGATATTTCATGTAACTGAAGTGATGCATCATTCTGAACGTTTAATAGAGTAAAATCTTTCTTTTGTTCTTTGGCAATTCTCTCGTAACATAGCACATTTGAATCAACTATTGCAATTGATGGTCAGGAAAAGTACCGGCTACAATATGTTCATTGCCTGTGATATATCGGATAGCTGAGGTGAATTGTGAAAGATAATCAAACTGACGCATCTCACGTGGTTAATGTTTGTCTGAGTTCCTGTGCAAGGCATATGTAAGTGACTTGTGGTCAGTGTATATGGCAAAATGTGGACCTTCTAAGATATGCCGAAAGTGTATTAGTGAGAGGTAAATTACCAGATGTTCCCTTGAAAGGATGCTGTATGTCTTTTGCGTTGTATTCAGCTTGACAGAAAATAAGGGAATGGGTTTTCCTTCTCACTTTCTAATCTGATGTACGACAGTCCCAACAGATTCCGATGATGCATCTGTTGTGAGTGTGAGTCGATTGTCTGATTCCTCACTTAAATAAATCAATCTAAAATTTGCAAGGTTATTTTTAGAATCATTGAATGAATCTATGGTAGGACCTTGTAATATGATTTTTGCATTTTTACTCTTGTTGTCTTTCAATAAATTGCTAAGAGTGAGTAATGTTGTTGAACATTTTGGTATAAATTGATGATAATAGTTAATCAAGCCAACAAACAGACATTTTGCATTGTGTTTTTTTTTGTCACTGGTGAAGGAGATATACCCGTTTCACCTATTTCCTATCCGAGAAAAGACTACAACATTTAGAACTCAAAATAAACGACAGCAAATGCATCTTTAAAGTCGTCTTTCGAAGACTTGGTATAAGTGGTTATAATATTCCTGTTCATTTTACTCGCAATTAAGACATCGTCCATATATGCGAAAGTAAACGGTACACCACGTAGAACTTCGTCGATTAATTGTTGGAAAGATTGTGCTGTTTTGCGTAGACCGAATGGCATTCTAAGGGACTAAAATAGACTAAAGAGTGTAGCCAAGGCTGTCTTGGATATGCCCTCTTCTTCCACTGGGATTTAATAATTAAGTTCATTTTTGTCCCTTGTAAGCTCCTGGTTAAAATCAAGGCTATGCAGGACCGGAAGCCTATTTGCTGTACCGCTTACATTAAGACGACGGAAATATTCATTTAAGTGCCAGATATTGACGTCTAGTTTTGATACCATATGTAGTGGTGATGACCACGGACATTTGGATGGACAACACGTTAGAATTCGGTATAATATATACCGAATTCTAACGTGTTGGAATTCTGACTTTGCAATTTTATATTTCTCAGGACTTTCCACGAGGTAGAATGGGTTGGCTGTCCGGTGGTCTTTATATAGTGTTTTGCAGAGTGGCACACATTGTTAGAGTATTTGAAAGGCGTTGTGATATCCGGTTTTTTAAGAGACTCAGGCAAAACTGAGCCAATTCCAGTAGAAATGTATGGAGACTAACTTCCTCGAATTGCAATATTTGTTACATTATCCGTGAACGTTTGATTTGCCATATTCAAAATACGTCCAAATCCGATTTTTAAAGTGAGAGTTTTCTCGTTGTATGTGTCGATCTTGGACACGTTTGATGCTTGTCATTTATATAATGCAGGTATTAACTGTTGTACTGGTTTGGGTGGTATGACGCTGACTTCTGCGCACGTGTCGACTAGATCCGTGAATTTTGTCATGGACAGATCCGAGAATTTTGCCACAGATGTAGAATAGACGACCTTGTTTTTTTTTTCAGCGATAGCCGTCGTCACTACTGGCTGGGGATTTCATTTCCGTGGAATACAGTATCGATTTAATCGTTGAAATAAATGGCTTACTACCCTTTCGTGCATCTTTTCTAAATTTATAGTGATACCAACATCTCACATAGTGACGTCGTTGTCGGGACTTACTCCGTCTATCTCGACGCCATGGTTGAAATCGGTGTTTATCATGAGAACGAGAGCGAAAAAGAGGCTGACTTTCTTTAGCTTCACCGGGCTTTGAGGTTGAAATATCAGCTCATTCATTTTCTCTTCCATCCGGGATAATCAATCCTGCTTTCCTGGAGGCGGTCCACTTATATTGTATAAGTTGTTATCTCAGTTGTTTTTGTCATGGATCTTAATGATTTCCGCTAAGCGACCAAGGTTTCGCTCTTCGGGAAATGACTCTAAAACTTGTGTCGTATGTAGTTTGTCTGCCCATAGTTTTTTTTTAGCACTGTTTCAAACATCGAGTTGTTACAGCGCTCTCATCTTTTTCAGATGTTGGGATGGCTTTAAGTCACCAACATTGGTTTATTGAAAAGATCAAACAGTTTGATTTCCTTTGATTTCGTTTCATTTGCCTGTGTGACGGATGATGCCATTTTTTAATGTTTGTAGGTTGCTTCCTCTTGTATTTCTTCTAATAAATCAACCACCTTAGTTGCCACCTTTGGTAGAAGATTTTCTACAATATAAGTATCGAGATCTCGGCGACGTGATTTTCTTAGTATTGAAAACCACGTTTGTTTATTAATAGGGTTGTATACTGCCTAATTGATAGTCAGTGTAGCCTCTACAGGGTCGGTAGCTGTATTTGTAGCCATCTTTGCGTCCGTAATGGAGATTCTCGTCGGTAATGCTTAAACATTCTTGTCTTCGTAGTAACAAAAATTAGATCGTTTCTCACGTCGGTTAGTCACCAATTTTGTGGCGGATTTGAATCAACTAACAACAAAGAAAAAGGCGAAACGGTTTTTAAATATAAAAATATAAAATATTTTTATATTCGCGTTTTATTTAAAACTAAATTTTTCTCAACGTGGATGAGTGATAAAATTCCTTGAATGAATTTTTCTCAGTGTGGATGAGTGATAAAGTTCTTGTGTTACAGTTCCTTGTTTGTATTTGTTTGTTAAGATAATAAGAAATGTGATTTTTTTCGCGTGTACGAAGAGGCAAGACAGAAAGTGAAAAGGAAAGTGTGTCACGTTGCTTGATGAGGAAGACAGTCGAATGAGTAAGGAAATTTATTTTAAGCCGAGAGCATCGTGAACTGTTGCCGTCTGTCTCTCCTTACTGGTTTGCCTGTCTAGAGACTTTGCTTAAATACCTTTCAAAGAGATCCGAAGGATGTTTTTATTTTTGGCGTGAACGCGACCCGTTGATGAAAAAATGGGAGTTCAATACCTGGTTAAGGCGGTGGAGAACTTGGAAAGGGGAATTAATAGGAGATAACTGATAACTGAGATCCATAAGACATGGCACATGGAACTAGAACAGTCTACCCCAGTGAGTGAAATAAAGGGTTCAGTTCGTCATTCCAACCACCTGAAGAAAGCCGGAGCGTACAACGGCCGAAACGTTTTGATAAATATTCTTTTTTTTAATTTAAGCATTTGTTAATAGGAAGGGTGGGTGATATTCTAATAATTTATTTTTTTTATTACAAAATTTATAATGGCTTTGTTAATTATTTGTCTCTCTGAAATTATTTTGCTGTCATCTTTAAGTAGTAAACTATTTCTTTTATCGTTCTCTTGATTATAATAACAATTTATTATGAATAGAAACGCATACAATGAAAAAAAACAGACTGCTACTCGACGATACTAAAACATATGAGAAAATAAATGAACGCAAAATAATTTCACAGAGACGTCTGATTAGCGGAAGTCAAATGTTTGGTGTTTACTTGGAGCATGAACGAGGGGCAAGTCATTCCGCACACTGACTAGACTAACGATGGAAAAGAAAGAGAGACAAACAAATCTCTCCTGTTTGGATCGCTGGCGTGTTAATCTTTTACAACGATGTTCACTCTGTACAAGGTCAAAGAGCCACTCGAGGTAGATGGTTACAGAGTAAGACACACAGTTTATGGTGATATGTGGGGGAAGATAACAGTTAACTCTAGACTTTATTAGGTTAAGAAGGTAGTGATCGGGGAAGAATTACAGTTGGTTCTCCAAAGCGAAGGTTCGTAGGAAGAAGCTGTTCGAATGGAACTTACATCTCATCAATGGAATACAAAGTGAATGAGGATGGTTCGCTTCAATGTGTATGGCATGATGGGTTTTAATCATGAAGTGTAGAACTGGTAGAACTATAGAAGCTAGTCCTTCTGAATAATTTCCGTGAAATAGCGATAGAGAGGCTTGCGACATTTCATGGGAAAGGGAGTTGTAGAGTGAAAATGATTCATCACTCAAAAGTACGCGGAGATGCTTTTCGACTATCGAGACTGGAAAGTGGGCAGTTCCTTCTCATATATGGCAGAAGTACTCAGTTTTCGGTTTGATCTCGCTCTTGGAAAGGTAGACGATATTAGGAGGAGGAAGCGACTTAAAGGAGCGGCACAATGCACCGATCATTTTTCCAGTATCTTTAACGATGGATCGTATGTACGAGTTTCACTTGAAGTTTGAGTTGAGTTTAAGTCCCAAGAGGCGCTCAAGGCATGGGTCACTCCCTGAGGGAGAGAGCATCTGTTAATCGCAAATTCAGGGTCCGTGCAGTGATGATGGAGCGCCCCCAGTTTGCTTTTCGAGGCATTCAATATGACAAGCCAGTTTTCCCCTACTGAGAGCAGAAGAAAGATCAGCTGCCAAGATCTGGTCATCTAGAGTTTTAGAGATGCACCCATATAACGTTTAATCATCAAAATAAATATTCAAAAATGATCGGAGTATACTCTTCGGCAGTTCATTTATGTAAGTAGTCATGTCAGTAGGTTTGAACCGAGAAGCAAACCTTAGGGGACGCCTGCTTAGATCACCTGGGCCTCGAAGGACTGGCCGTTAACAACGACCTTCACGGACCTACCCGTTAGGAAGAACTTTATAATTGAAAAGACTTTTCCAAGACTCTTCCAGTGATTCCATAGCTACAGGGCGTGTACACTAACCTTCTATGCTACACCTTGTCAAATACCTTTCAAATATCTAATGTGATCAT
Source organism: Acanthosepion esculentum (assembly GCA_964036315.1). Lineage (NCBI taxonomy): Eukaryota > Metazoa > Mollusca > Cephalopoda > Sepiida > Sepiidae > Acanthosepion > Acanthosepion esculentum. Next base: position 1,497,408 of record OZ038484.1, on the reverse strand, counting down.
CTTTGAGATATATTATTATGAGTAAGGATATCAACAGTGGGCCAATCTGGTCGAAATCCATACTGCTTGTCGCTCAAGAGGTTTTTGATGATTATAGATTAAAAAGTTCTCTAAATAGACTGATGGGTCTATAATGAGACGGGGATGAGCACATAGCCACATTCTTGAAAACAGGGTATACCCTTGACACCTTCCACAGATTTGAGAAGCATCTCTCTTTAAAGTAGCAGTTAAATAATCTCGCTAATATCAGGGAAACCTCAGGATTAATGTTCTTGATTATAAACACTGGGATTTTATCTGAACTAGTTCCCTTCTTAGGATCAAAACTTTTGATAAGTCTTTGAGACTTTCCGGGTTGTAATAAAAAGATTACTCAGATTGTGTTCAGTGAGACGACTGAAGGTTATGACCTTTGTCATCTAACGTTGAGTTAGAGGCAAAGATCGGCGTAAAGTACTTTATCTGACGAGGATACGATGCCATCAGGGCCATTTATAATAGTAGGCACTGACGTGTTGTCTCTATCCAGAATTTTGTTGGAGAGAGTCCAGAACACCTGGGATCCAAGGTTTGCTTTCGTATGATCTGGACTGCTTGTGCATGATTACACTTTATATTTTCTAGAACAAAATGCCGCACTCATGCTCACATGGCTTGTGGAAAAACTTTATTGCCAGTCAAAATAAACTTAGAAGAGAGTTAGTCGTTAAAATTTCTACTGTTAGGGGTGAGGCATGTGTTCAGTGATGGTCTGTTTTAAACGAGATTAATCATCACACTGGTTCAACATTCGGCGAAGACCCACAGGAAACCTAGTCCAGTCGTTGTCTTGATTTTGATCCTCCCTCACTATCCGAGATTTTTTATTTTTTGTTTATTATAAGAATTTTTTTTTTTTTACTTCGGATCTATTAATGTCTGATCATTGTTTATTCTAAGCTGCATACATTACAATAAATAGATATTTCTTCTTTTTGGCTCTGCCGAGACAGAGAAAGTTAGAAATATCGATTTACGTCTAATGCTTTTCCTGTTGTAGTCAAATGCCAAGGTGTTTCCACTTCAGCCATTATATATATAACGGATCTCCTGCTGATATCAGGAGATAATTTTCAATACTATTGTAGAAACGACGCCTACTTAAACCGGTTACTCTCATAATATGAGGGAAATCCAAAGATTATATCGTAAGGTATTGCAGGGGCGTCCTAGGTTAGGGGCAATGAACCCGGGTTCCTTATATGATGAGCGCTTTGTTGGAGACACTTTCGCTGCATCTGCTGCATGAATTTTTATACACGAGAGTCGGTCCGAATTTAATAACTCATATATTATTATGTTGATCCACGGTGTCAAAGGTGAATTTTGGTGAACTGTCAGGGGAGAATGAATCTCTCCTTTTGCATATAGCAATCTGGCAAAATGTCATCAAATATAAAAGTATGGACGAAGTGGAGTTCTGTTGAATTCTTCGAGATGAAAAATTCCACATATTGACATTCTTTATTTTTTCCGAAACGGAGAGAAAACAGTCGAAGTGATCGCAGTTAGCTAGTGGGTAATGAGTTTTCATGGCACTCAGAGCGATTTGTAGGACCAGACATGTTCAGGTTTCTACCCACAAAATATTACTGTAAAACATGCATAACCAATGATATTGGTTATGTAGAAAATTGTGTTTGTTGCAGAAAGGCTGGTGTTATTGGACATTGAGTAGTTGTTGTACACTGACGTACCAAAAGTCATGAGATAGCTAAATGTCAAGATACCTTGATGCCGTGGATATGCTTAGAGCTATCTCACTTGCGCTCTAATATCTGGTGCTAAAAACGGTTTGGCTTCTCATAGCAAGGTGACATGGATTATTGTAGTTCAAACGGTAGTTCAAACGGTAGTTCAAACGGATCATGTTGAAGGGTAAATTATGCATGAAAAACGACTTTTTAAAAAAACTTTGGGGATACTTGGCATACCTTAATTTATAGTTTCACGTGTGTAACGGAAACATCTGATGGAAGGTATTACCTCTGTTTTGGAAAGCGCACCGACTAACCATGAGTCCGTACATGGCGTGACCAGAAGTGATGGGCTAGAAGTGGCACATCAAAATCTTCCACATTTTCATGCTATCTCTTTTGAATCCACGTCGTTTTAATGTTAGCTTATAGAATAACTCTCGCTGAAATTGGGATCTATCTTTGATTAAAAGATAGCAAGCCAGATTGAAGGCACACTATTGGTGTGTATCTTGAGTTTGATTCGCACAGAGTGCACCATTCCTTTAGATAGTAATCACTATAAGCGAAGTAGAATGCAATTTTCGTATAAAAAATGAGAAGATGTCAACAGGCATCTGTTTCAGATCATTTATCCGGTTTTTTAAAAATTTTCAATGGAATATTTAATGGATTGACGTTAATTTTCATATAGTGGGTAGTTAGCTAGCTAGAGAGATAGATGGATATGAACAGCCTGTGTTAGATAGATAGATAGATAGATAGATAGATAGATAGATAGATAGATAGATAGATAGATAGATAGATAGATATGAGCAGACTGATAGATAGATAGATAGATAGATAGATATGAGCAGACAGATAGATAGATAGATAGATAGATAGATAGATAGATAGATAGATATGAGCAGACTGATAGATAGATAGATAGATAGATAGATAGATATGAGCAGACTGATATATATATATATAGATAGATAGATAGATAGATAGATATGAGCAGACTGATATATATATATATAGATAGATAGATAGATAGATAGATAGATAGATAGATATGAGCAGACTGATAGATAGATAGATAGATAGATATGAGCAGACTGATAGATAGATAGATAGATAGATAGATATATAGATAGATAGATAGATAGATAGATAGATAGATAGATAGATTATGAAAATTCAAATTAGTATAGCACAAGGTTATGAATATTTGACATTTGTGTGGATTAGTAATGATTGTCCGCTGGATTGGTTTGATAAATATTATTCAGGGTATGAAGCGTGTGTATGTTTGTGTGTATGTGTAAATACTCTGGCTATTTATGAATGCATGCTAGTGCCTACTTGACGTATTTTTGTGTCTTTATATATATATATATATATATATATATATATATATATGAATGCCAGTTTGCTGTTATCGTTTTTGTTTTCTTCTCCGACTGGGAACAGCTGGTAAAACTTATTCTCCTCAACAACAATGACGGAAGGAGAAAGAAAAATATCCGTTTCTAGTTTTAAAATCCATCAAAATAGAAATAAATAACGCCAAAAAAGAAATGGTTACACGCGCAGAGAAAGACAGAAGCAAACGGAAGCAAAATACACACCAAGCCTTGACTTACGGCTCGGTGGAGAAGGGGGGTGGTTAGCGGCTATCACGTGACTGTCACGTGACGCGTCTGGTTAATATTAGAAAACGAACCTAACACCGTCCAAGAAGACAAAAAATAATAATAATAAAAAAAAAACATTAAAGTAAAGAGCGAAAGAAATTTTTTTAAAGAAAACCAAAAAAAAAATACTTTTGCAAGAATCGGTTCCGACATTCTGCGAATAAACAGAGCCTTATTTTTAGGAATGCCATGCACTGTTTTTAGATTACATTATGCAAGAGTTTGGTGTTTCGTTTTAGCTATTTACTTCTTTTTCTTGACGTATGTGTTGCTAGTGGTTTGTCTTTGTATTTCTAGTTTCGCCCCACCTCCCACGGTTCGTTATCTATTTGTATTTTTTTATATTTCTACTGAACGAGAATTTCTGCGCCAATCTTTTTTAAATCGAGAAACCGAATGTAATTTATTTTTATTTGAATACAAAACCTTTACTTATAAGTTGCGTCATGATGTACCTCTGAACATCAAGAGACTGTATATTGCAATATATTCGAAAGCTTAAAACTTCGCAACAATGGAAATCAGGAAAACCTTCATTATCGAAAAAAACAAAACAATTATTTATCTCAGCTCCATCGATCGTGTCTTGAAGTTGTTTCCGCCTTTTAACTTTGCTTCAGTATTCCAAGAATTTTGAAATGTATTTATTTATCATATGCTTCGATGGGTTCCTCTCTACCCTCCTCTCTCTCTCTCTCTCTCTCTCTCTCTCTTGCTTTTTCTCTCACTCTGTCTGTCCCAGTCTATATCGCTCACTCCCCTCCCTCCCTCCTTCGCTCGCTCTCCCTTCCTTATCCCCCCCTATCTTTATTTTATATATATATATATATATATATATATATATATATATATATATATACATATATATATATAAGTGAACATTGAAGTCAACACTCAGAGGCGACAGGCTGTTTTATGCTGGACGCAATCGTCATGTCTTGACGTTGTTTCTGCCTTTTAATTTTGCGGTCTGGCGATTGTATCCAGCATGAAACAGCCTGTCGCCTCTGAGTGTTGACTTCAATGTTCACTTTTATATTTATATTTACATACGCTCTATCTCTGATATTGAGCACTTTACCCCATAAATATAGCACACCTTAAAACTATATTTCTTCATTATCTGTCTATATTTCTGAGATGAGGTATTACGTACATTATTTACATTATTTGGACTATTGTCCTCATCTTTGTCGCCATATTTATTATAACATTTCGGCCGTTGTACGCTCCGTCTTTCTTCAGGTGATTGGAATGACGAACTGAACCCTTTATTTCGCTCACTGGGGTAGACTGTTCTAGTTCCACGTGCCATATTTAATGGATGTCAATTATCAGTTATTTCCTGTTAATTCCCCTCTCCAAGTTCTCCACTGCTTTAACCGGGTATTGAACCCACACTCTTTATAAAGGCGTTGGTTAGATCCAGTGACAGGACCCAAAGAGTGTGAGTTCAATACTCGGTTAAGGCAGTGGAGAACTTTCAGAGGGAAATTAACAGGGGATAACTGATAACTGACATCCACTAAACATGGCACGTAGAACTAGAACAGTCTACCCTAGTGAGCGAAATAAAGGGTTCAGTTCGACAGTCCAACCACCTGAAGAAGGCCGGAGCGCACATCGCCCGAAACGTTATAATAAATATGGCGACAAAGATGAGGACAATAGTCCGAATAAAGTAAATAATGTATAGTTCTTCATATATATATATATATATATATATATATATATATATATATATATATATATATATATATATATATATATATAATGTGGACACTGAGGTCAACACCAACCGACGACAATCTGTTTGATGTTTGAATACAATCACCTGAAGATTGCATTCAACTGACTGTGATCATTTGTGTTGACCTCAGTGTTCACCTTTATATTTACATCCGTTCTGTCTCTGATTTACCCATAAATATAGCATACCTTAAATCTATATTTTTATCATATCATTCGTCCATGAGTTAAATATTGCTGCTACATATAGTCCGGTGTTCGTACTGTATGTTTAGAGATTCTTGATATAATCCAAAGCAGAATCAGCAATATTATTGGTCCTGACCTGGTATGTTGGTTTCAGTCATTTTCCCGCCACCGTAATTCCCCCTCCCTGCACCTTTTCTATAAATACTTTCACGGTAATTGTTCTGATGAACTTTTCGCTATGGTACCTACACAAGGTTTAATCAATTCACAATTAAATTGGCTAGATGTCACCGTAAACTCAATGATAAGAGTTTCTTTTCTCGCTTTTCTCGCTTGGGATACTCTCCTCCGGTACTATTGATTCCTGCCAACTTTTATCTTCAAAAATTTAAATACCAATGTCAATCGCTATCTACTGTCTTCTTAATCTTCATTAAGCCTCTATTGTTCTCACTTCTTAACAATGATTCTCTTTTTCTTATTCTTTTACACTCAGTAACCCCTTGTGTCTCAGTGGCTGTATTGCCTTGCATGAGGTGATATGATTAATATATACATACACACACACACACATATATGTGTGCATCTGTTTGTGTGTGTGCGTGTGTGTGTGTGTGTGCGTGCGCACACACGCTCGTGAGTATGTATGTAAAAATAAGATTTTGCTTATTTTTAAACATTTTCTTCCATTATAAAAGAGCGCCTACGATCAAATCAATGTAACGGCACCGGTTTTCGTTCTATAATCCAATTTAAGCGGCTCCTATCTCAGTCAGTACTTAAAAATATTAGAGAAGGAGGCCTAGGCCCACTTCTGCAAGTACGACCCAGGTATCGTTGTAGTGTGCTTTTCTCTTGACCCCACGAATTTCAGTTATGGGGAAAGGGGTTTAGACCCCAAATCCCCATGGCAGAACGGCCCTAAAATCAATTTCCAATCGACTTTTATTTCATAGTTCCCGAATTACCTACTATTCCCTTACCGACATTTCTGCAACCAAATTTTCCGTTACCGAAGTTCCCGAGGCACCTAGATAAACATCAATCTGTTATCAAGCTGGCAAACATGTCAACTGCTTAAATAAACATTTACAGCTGCATTAAAAAGATGCATTTCTGTGTTATTTGTTGCAAATCAGATTAATTATACTTTAAATCAGCTAATATTTCCAAATAAAGTTTCAGAAAAGTATATTTTTTGAAGAATTTTTGATAAAGAGAATTACATTGTTCCTCATATTCATAAGTGATCTTCCTGACGCCATAGATTCCCAAGTCGGCATCTATGCGGATGACACCACAATTTACTCCTGCCTCAAAAACAAATCTAGTGATGCTGACAAAGTTAACCTGGCAGTTCGACTCGAAAAGGACCTACAATCGGTTGGGAACTGGGGCAAGAAATGGTTGGTTAACTTTAACGCCTCTAAAACAAAACTGCTCTCTATTAACCACCACAGGGATCCATCTCTGCATCCCATTAGAATGTCTGAAGACCAACTTCTCGAGAGCTCCTCCCTGCGGCTGCTCGGTCTCACGCTGTCCGCTGATCTGAGATGGAACAAATACATCGAGTTAATTGCTTCATCCACCGCAAGGAAAGTTGGCTCCCTGTGCCGAGCCAGGAAGTTTTTCTCCCCGGAATCGATCCTCCAAATTTATAAATCAACCATTCGCCCTTGCATGGTGTATTGCTGTCATATATGGTCTGGAGCACCTGCTGTTTGCCTCAGGGTTCTTGATAAGATCCAGAGACGGATATGCAATGTAATTGGCCCTGATCTGTCATCTCGTCTACAGTCGCTCTCTCACAGACGCGCCGTTGCCTCGCTCTGTCTTTTTTACAAATACTTTCACGGTAATTGCTCAGATGAGCTGCTTTCGCTGGTTCCCAGGCCTCATGAATTTAAACGTCCTACGAGGCTGGCATCCCGTTCCCACCCCTTCACCGTTGAAACTGTTAGATGTAGACGTCTCTTCTACTCCAATAGCTTCATGTCTCGCACATCTCGCCTGTGGAACTCCCTTCCTTATTCCTGTTTCCCTGACAAATATAATCTCCAACTATTTAAATGTAACGTCAATCGACATCTCCAGGCCTTGATCTATCCACTTCTCTTCTCCTCATGCTTTCACCTTTCATTCCTATCTGCTCTCGCTTCAAATCTTCTGTAACCCCCTTGCCTTGATCGATCCACTATCTTTCTCCACATCCTATCCTTTACCACTCCTATCTGCTCTTCCTCCAAACCTTCTGTAACCCCTTGCGTGCTAGTGGCTTCCAGCCTTGCTCGGGGTAAAAAGCTTAAAAAAAAAATGAAAGACGACAAGAAAGTACGCTAATCCGCTATTTTAGCAAAAGGAACTTTTTCCAGTCAATTTAAATTAGTTTTTTAAATATAGCAAAGTGCTTTTCTTTGCTGGAAATATTAAAGTTAATTTATTAACTTGAATTTAAAATAAAATAAAAGCTTCAAGAAAGTTTTTTTTCAATTTTAAAAATTTATTTTAAACCTTACGTATCGCGTTTTTGTTTTTTTTTGTTGAGGTATCTAATATATAGGCGGCATTAAAAATCGTAATCAGTATTTAACGTGGTTCTCATTTATACAAAATACAGCCGTAACCCGATTTTGGATGGATAAAAAAGACTTAGAAATTCTAATGTTTTGCTATTCCATTTGAATAGAGTAACACCAAACCAATTTCAAGTTTTCTGGCTTTCAGTTATAGACTCGACCTTTCAACTCTTTCCACATAGGTTAGATTATGCTAAGGTCAGGCATTTAGTTCGGCCAAATTTGTAAACCTGCAATGACTTAATCAGTGAGAAAATTCTTTTACACGTGATATATAGTAAGATGATACATAATACTAGAAAATTTCACGGTCCGCTGGATCTACTAATAGATTGGACTAGGGCCAGCGCCTACTACCCCCGAACCCCGGACCGGAATCATGGCAAGTCCGCTGTGGGTCCCAGGCAGTGCCTTGTGACCCTCGTTATCTTATCAACATTTGCTTTTTCTTTTCTTTTCACACTTATGTACGTTATAAATTAAACTAAGTAAACTGACTATCATAAAGGTTAAAACATTTTCGCAGATTTCTATGTCCTTCTGGGGTCTTCTTTTTTCCGAGCAAATCCGTGATTTTTTTTACAACGCGTTAACCGCGATATTAGTGTTCTTCTGCACCCAGCAGCACTCTGCCTTGATCTTTGATCTGAAACTTTGTCTCAAAACGATAGGAATCTTGATAACATAAACTCCACGTACTCATTCTTACAATCTTATAATAGTTTTATTATTAATATTTTTATTATTATATAAAATAATAATGAAAAACTCGTGAATAAAAGTACTTTTATGAATAATAAAGGTTACTTTGTAAATACAGTATTTATTCATTTACATTTGACTTAAAATTGCATAGATACTTTACTTATCTTTGAATTAGGCTGCATTAAAGAAATGTTTTGATATTCTAAATACGAAAAATAATAGAAGAAAACTGATATTTTCTTTTTCAATTACAGCCGCGTTAAACTTTATAAAGAAACGTTCATTAATCCTAAAAATGTAAAATAATAACATAAAAGTAAAACTAGGCTACAGCAAAAGAAACGGGATGCCAAAGGTTTCAAATGAATTCTTTTAAATGAAAACTCTTTCTTGAAGATTTTATTTTAGTCTCAATTTCAAGCTGAGAGAGTAAATAATTTAAACTTATTATTTCTTATGAGTAAATATTCCTTTAAAAAACTTAATAAAGAACTAAAATTTAACAGAAATTTCATACGATATTTTTTCATTTGTAGTTGTTGCATCAAAGTTAAGAAAAATTTTAATTAGAATATTTTTTAAAAAGAATTAAAGCTAAAATTAAAATACAACAGAAAATAACTAAAAAAAAATTATAATGTTCTCATTTTCCTTCCGTTTTACAATAATAAACCCAATTACTAGGAATTCTTGAGTTCACCTGGAAAAGCTTGAGGTCAAAGTTTTCAAATCTTATATGAGAGATCCAAGACATTGGCACCAGTCCTTTGATTTCTATTTTACATGTCTTTGCTTTTTTTTTTTTTTTACATAGAATTAAGAAAAAGAATGAGCTGATAGTGAAAGAAAGGATAAAGATATAAATATTGAGTGGAGAGATACAATGCCATAAAATCAAAGAGTAATAAAAAAAATATACTCGGATATTGAAATTGTCACATTTTCATTTTATAGTCTTAGAAAAAACTTCTTTCGGATTTCATTGGCAAACTTAAGAAAAACTATTTCATGGAGAAATTACTTGTAAAACTTTGACGTCGCTTCAGCATATAAAAATAAGTGTTTTTTGATTTTTTTTGTTTTTTAGGATGCTAGTCAGCATTTATTTTTCTACCTATAATATAAATTTGAATAAAAAATAATATTTATAAAAAAAGCATATACCTCCACAGATTCGCTAAAAAGATGAGCATACCACGATGAAAAAATGTTGTAAATATAATAAAAACATTGTTTTATCGTCAAAAGTTTTGTTATTATTAAAAGGAAAGACCAAAGAAATTTTTTTATTATTATATTTTTGCTTGTTTTCAGAACGTTCGAAATTTTGGTTAAAATTTTTGTTTCTTTTGTCAGCGTATTGTTAAATGATAGTTTCACACTATTATGTTTTAGTGGCAGTGTATTTGGCTCAGACCATCTCAGGCTGTCCTTAAGGTCAGATGGTAGACAAAATACAGATGTCGATTTTGATTGGCTGAGTCGAACGTAGAAATTTTAGTGTTTTCGAGTGAGTTAAGATTTGCATGTCGAACAATGTGGACGTGTTAAAAGTGTATCTCGAGGCTTGCTCTCCAGTGTGGTGGTATAGCGACCCCATTGGCTAGTTAAAAATGCACACCCTGTCGTGTTTAATAAAGTAGTAAGTGAAAACTTTTATTGAAGTTCTCATTTTACCTCCGAACAAACCAACTTGAGATCACCCGGCCGAGAGAAAGAGAGGAAGGCAACGTTATCATGATCCACCCAAGACTACCCGCAGCACGAAGGGACCATACAAAAGTATGACCAAAGATTAGTATAGGATATTTTAGAGCGTCTTTTTTGCGCAGAAAAACACATTGATTTGGAAATTCTTGCAAAGTTTTTTGCAAAAATCAAATAATTGTCGGATTCTAATTAAATTTCCAGGTCCTATTTACAAATGAATTAAATTATTTTAGAAATGTATCATTTTTAGAAAATTTTGGTCAAATTATTTTTTTACATCTGCTACCTTCTCCCCACACACTTGTTTAATTATATGAAATTGTGGGAAATTAATGTTTGTATTGCTTAATGTTTATATTAGTAAAAGAAGAAATCCTTGGAGAATTTAAATCATCATTTTACTTTTTGTGAAACAGAACCTCCAGTTACCGAAAATTTGCTCTTAATGGTAAAGTGAAATATACAATAAAACTCCACATATTCACGATATCTAAGGTTTAAAATGAATTTTAAAAAATTAAAAATCATTCTTGAAGATTTTATTTTAGTTTTAATTTCAAGATAATAGATTAAATTTAACATTTCCAATAAGTAAAATACTTTGCTGGAGGTACCTTCACTGATTCGTTAAAAGATTAGCATACCATGAAAAATGGCCCAAGCTTAATAAAAAACGAAGTGTTATCTTTATTATTAAGACAAAAGACCAAAGGATTTCTTGATTATTAATTTTTTTTTTAATTCCTTTTTTTTCGTCAGCGGAGTGGGGAGAGCTAGGGCAAAGGTTAGTATCGGATATTTTAGCGTAATTTTTGCAGGGAAAATCACATTGTTTCGAAATTCTTGCAAAAATTAAATATTTGTCTATATCTATAAGATGAAGTATTATGATTATTTACATTATTCGGACTGTTATCCTCATCTTCATTGCCATATTCACAACATTTAGGCCGTTGTACACTCCGGCCTTCTTCAGTTGTCCTCAAGTATACATGGCCCAATGGATAAAGACGTTGGTTAGATTCAGTAACTAGACCCAAAGAGTTGTGTGTTCAATACCAGGCCACAGCAGTGGTGAACCAAAAACTGCAGAGTTGAGTTAAAAATAAATAACTGAGACATCCAGAAAAGTCATGGCACGAGGAACTAGAGCAATCTACTCCGGTGGACGAAATAAAGGGTTCGATCCGAAATTCCAATCACTTGAAGAAAGCCGGAGCGTATAAAGGCCGAAATGTTGTGAATATGACAATGAAAAGGAGGGTAACTGTCCGAATAATGTAGATAATATCAGTAAAAATTTAAAATAATTGTTTGATTTGAAATAAAGTCAGGATTTATTCACAGATGAATGAAATTATTTTAGAACTGTTTTTTTTAATAAAATCTTGTTAAAAATATATTTTTGACATGTTCTCCCCACATACACATACCTTTTTTTTTAATTTAAAGAAATTGAATTCTTTAAATGTTTGTATTAGGTAAAAACAGAATTCAGTGGAGAATTTAGAC
>OZ038484.1:1438046-1480546 GCA_964036315.1 Acanthosepion esculentum | reverse complement strand
ATATGGAAAACATTTTGGTTTTGTATTTCATTTTCGATGTTTATGCTCGCCATTATTTTAACTTTCCAAGTCAAATCTGTTGTTTGCTCAAAAGTGTTTTGTTATCTACAATCCCAAACAAATGTTTTAGGTTCAAAGTGTCAAGTGCATTAAAAATTACATGAGTTAAAATTGTCCTTCTAGATTTAATACAAACGTTAAAGAGAAAAACGTCAAAACAAATTAACATTGTTCTGTATATAAAATATATTTAATATGTAATAGGGTGCGCGAAATGTGTAACGACTATCGGCGCAGAAAATGACATTAGCGATCAGAGCTCAATTTCCGGCCTGCGAAAGATCTGTACCCATTTTTTCTTTTCCAGCACAGCTATGGGTCAAATAGTAAGGCGAAGGGCTACTCTGAAAAGTAAACCTCGGAGAAAGAAAAAGGGAATCACTCCATTATCTTTCCCAAGATATCATAGCATTTGAAAGATGATAATAGCTTCTTTTTCGGTTTCCTCTTAAGAACATTAAAATAATTTTCAATAATAATGGTTTAGCCAATATTTTTCTTTTAAATAATTTATGTTCGATTTCGAGTTATGAGAACATCCTGTTGAAAATAAACGAATTTTCATGCACATTTGGAATATGTCTTTATTATGTAGACGTTGATGTTCTTTCGAATTTATATTTCCATTGCATAAAATGATTACGTTTCCATGTTCTCGAAGTGCTTCTTCCTTTACTTTAATTCCCGCTGAGTGTTTTACAGTTTTAGCTAAATCGGGAATAAAGGAAGAATTCTTATCAAATATTGTCTTGTACTTGCAGAAAGTTCATATTTTCAATTCATTTTTGGGAGACCATTTTTCTGCTTTTAACTTGTTTCACTGTCAGCTTCACTTGAAATTCGAGGAAATAAATGATTTCCCCGTGGAAAACTTTGCTTGTAACTACAACCCCATGATTTGTCAAATTCGTGTCATTTAGAATTTGTCTGGCCGTCTTTCTCGAAAGTTTCTTTGATTCAATGATGATATTTGTTCGTTTCGTTAGGATAATGTCCATTTTAAACCAGATTTTGGATTTTCTGAAAACCTTGTCCTTCATAATGTCGGGTCTGTTGTTGAATTTATTCCAGTATTCTGAATATTAGAAATTCTGATAAAACTGGTTTACGATGATTGCATCGTGGCTGTATAGCATTTAATGAAAAAGTGTTGTTTCATAATCAAATTGTTTACGTCGTTTTCAACCGATTCATTTTTTACCGTTGTTTCCAAACATTTTCATTTATTTTTTCAATAACAGAAAATTTTATGTGTAGCTTGGTTTGGTTGGTTAGTTTATTTTGTTCAGCTGCATATCGACATTTCTATGGATTATTTAACGCCGAAATCTAAAGATTTTGAACAAAATTTTATGACTTCAACTAAATATATTTTCAACACAATTGTTTGTATTCAACTACAGATAAAATGTATTTTTGGTCATTTTTCTGTAAATATGTATTGGCGTTAATTTTTTTTCTATAAAACTTATTGCATGTCATTTCGCTGTAAATTTGCATTGTTGGTAATTTTACTATAAATATGTTTTTTTGGTAAAATATTTCTTTAAAAATATATTGTTGGTAATATTTTAATATAAAAATGTATTGCAGGATTTTTATAGTGTTTTTTTTTTGTTTGAAGCTAATTGTCTATAGTTCCGGCCCTAACAGGTACTACTACTCTGGATCTGCGAACAACAGCAATAAGAGGTGGTTCCATGCTCCGCAAAATCTCCAATCTACCATCAGACGCCTTGCTGCAGGTTGTAGTTTATCGTCATCTGACAGGACCAACTTCAACTAGGTTCGTAATTCATGGAGCAAAAACAAAAATGTGTGATTACAAGCAAAGCAAAAACTAATTGTGAAACACAAAATCGTTATGTTTAATTAGCTATTTTTCCAATTGAATTCTTTATTTAATGCTAATTTTTATCTAACATTCAGAGAACGTTCCAGCGAAATTCATTATATAAGTTATATGTCAATTTATCAATTCTATGCAGGTTTTTGTTTTTCTTATTTACTGTATAGGTTAGTACTGTTTTAATATATATTAATTGTTTGCTTAAATATATTTTGATTAGTAATTAATTTCCATCGTTAAATAGGACAAATGAATCGAGCTCTTTCGAAATAGGAATTTTTGCTAAGTTTTAGGGAAACCTTCCCAATCGTCATCATACATCTCATCATACAGAATTCTTCCGATATTTACTGTAATGCTTCCAGTTTTCCTGCACTGTCTCACCAATCCTCTGAACTGGTTTAAATAGCCAAAGATTCATCCGAAACACTTGTCATTCAATGACAATAGTAAACAAATTTCTGAAAATTTCTAACCTGTTTTTCACAATCAATATTTAACCAATATATATATTTCCTTCTTTCTATAGCCAAAGTATCGAGAGAGAAAAAAGAAGACAACGAAAAAGAAATGGAAGATTTTTCCAGGGTGAATTGTTTTTCTGAAACACGGTAATAATGAAGAACATGGTGGGAATATTTTTCATCAAACGATTCATAAAATGAACCACTAGAAAGTAAATATTATAATTTTATTGCCTCATTCAAGATAACTTTATATTTAATTTTTAAATTGTCAAAATATATTGAAAGACTCTCATGGAAATCTTCTTTCTGTATAGACTTCTAATATAATAAAGCCGTTCGTAGTGGTTCACCACTTCCTGGTAATAAAAACAAGTAAGCGGTAACCAAAGACAAATAAAATTAACATAATTTCTTAATAAACACTCTCTTGCTATCACAAAACTAAACTTTAAAGTTCTTCGAAAAAAAAGAAAAATAAACACTTGTAAGGATTACAGGAAAATAACCAGCAATAAAATTGTATACCAAAAAATGTATTCAACATTTCCTACCGTTTGCTGATATTCTGTCAGGCTATAAAAAAGATGGCAGCCCTTTCCTCATAGTAAGCTGGGCGATTATAAAGATTCCCTTTTATGTTTCAAAATATTCTAATGTTGAAAATATGTTACTGTTTATTAACTTATAAATTAAGAAGGATAAAAGTTATTCCGATAAACATGCTTACGTGTAGTCAAAATTTAGTTACCGACTAAGTACATCTGTTGCATCGTTTTCATGAGTCAATGTATATACTTTTAAAATACGAAAGTCTAAACTGAAAAAAGAAATGATTAACACTAATTTTCTCTCTAATTGAAATTATTTTTCTGTTGAGCAGGCCATGGTTACAATTGCTAGGAGAACGCATAATCTGGCGTGATGAGCAATTTTGGAAAAGGGCAGTGCGTTCAAAACCTCAGTCACAATTACTTAACCTTGTACTAGGACAACCACTGATGTACTCCGTCAACTTTTCTGTTTACTGAATTTCATTTATAAGGCTTGTAAAAAATCGTGCTATGGTTTTCAGGCACTTTCGAAGATTGCCGACTATGCACCCCACACACACATAACGGTCATTCTAGCCTCAGCACCTGACGATTTCGTTGTGTATGAAACTTCGAGACGTAATATTGACTTTATTGGTTTGGGGGAGGCGATACCAGCGTGCTTCACCTTTAGAAAGTGCCTGAAAAGCATACGTAGGTTAACCCAAGCCTTGTCAGTGAAATTGGGAAGACGGAATCCTTGGGGTCTGTTGATGTTTGTGCTAGCACGAAGTCACAAGTCATCGTGACCGATGGTTTTAGAGTGCTGACCTTGATCAGATTGTTAATCAGCCTATTTCCCAGAAACTGTAACTAAGATCTGCTCAGCATAGTTGTAGTATAAACCACAGGTTGGATCTGTGGGTGTTGAACAAACACAAATTCGCCTGAGCGTGCGTTTGCATTAGGGATTGACTAGCCGCTACTAGTAGACAGATATCCTCCTCGAATACTTGTTGTCAGCTGTTACATATATATATATATATATATATATATATATATATATATATATATATGAGTATGTTATATATGTATATGTATGCAGCAAATTTTCATTCAAACATGTTTTATTGAATAAAATATAAACATTTTCGCTACTTATTTTTACACTAATCCTTTCCAGTTGTCAAATCAGTTTCTTGATGTGAAGCTGAAACTTATCAAGGAAGGCTCAGTTGTTTTTTTTAACCGAAATACTTCCGACCTTTTCTTTAAAATTTGTTCGTTGTAATTATGAATTTTTTTTACAAAACAATTCTTTTAATATATATATATATATATATATATATATATATATATATATATATATATATATATATATATATATATAGTCTTAAGGTGTGCTATATTTATGGAATAAAGAGCTCAATATCAGAGATAGAGCTTGTGTAAATTTAAAAGTGAACATTGAAGTCAACACATAGTGTCGACAGTCTGTTTCATGATAGACGCAATTGTCAAGCCACCTGAAACAGACTGTCGTCTCTAAGTGTTGACTTCAATGTTCACTTTTATATATATATATATATATATATATATATATATATATATATATATATATATATATACACTATAAGTATATAGCATTAAGGTATGCTATAATTATGGATAAATGTGTTCCATATCAGAGATAGTGCGTATATAAATATGGAAATGGACACTGAGTCAATATCAAGCGGCGATAGTCTGTTTCATGCTTGGACGTATATATATATATATATATATATATATATATATATATATATATATATATATATGTGTGTGTGTGTGTGTGTGTGTGTGTGTGTGTGTGTGTGAATCCACATCACGGAAATGAAAATCACAAACCGTAAACACTGAGAGTCAATAATGAAGCAAACTTAACACATTAATTGTTCTTAGCGGAGTTGCCGAAATTTGCTAACAGGACTGAATTGAAATACAAATTAAAGAACATACGTGAGAAAACTTAAAATGCTTTGATTCTCCTTGATCATGTTACTGTTACTATTTGATTTCAAATTTTAGTTTCTAATTTTTTAATGTCTTCCATACTTTAAAATTATGCACGTTAGCTCAATGCTTACTTTACGTTACCGTTTGAGAAAACAAACAAACATCGAAACATTCGAATATTTTTACGTAGTTCGATACATAAAGTTTTAAATCTTCTGGCTTTACTTGTACATTCATACTTGATAAAAACAAACTGTTGACTGTGGGTGTAAGTCTTTGCTCCTACTTACTGGACTGGTAATGATAGAGTGATTTGCCTCAATTCTCACTCACCAGTTCATCAAATACGGGACCCCCCCAAGACAAAATCGGCCAAAACGCTGTGCCAAAAAATGAAAGATTACAGTTATAGCCGGATTGAGTAAAGATCTTTTATCCTAGGACTTCAGTTAAGAGTGAAATGATGTCGAAGCGTATTGCTAAACGCAATAAAAATGAATAATGACACAGTCCCAGGAAATCTTAAGAACTTGACTTATTTTATCTATATTTTATTTTCTCCAATCTCCTCTCTTTCTTACAACTGATGCTCTCATCATATATCGATAATAATTTCACCATCATTTCAAGTGGCATCGATTCCAGCAAAAAATCCTAAGAATGTGTCGTCCTGTTAAAATAATTGTAGGTGGAGAGAAGAAAATCAAGGTACGCCGACATTGTTTCTCCTTTTACCTCTTCCAACACTAGAGGGTTCATGTTAACGAGCATGCAAGTGTTTGACAGGGAAGATCCTATAATAATAATACTAATAATAATAATAATAATAATAATAATAAAGCCTTGAGTTCAGAGAACTAGATAAAAATATGTAAGTAATCTACAGGTAAGCATAGCAAAATCCGAATGAAATGTAAGTAAGGAAAGGACAGGAAGGAAAGGGAATTAGAAAGGAAAAAAGGAAAGTGAAGAAAGGAAGAAAGATAGTTAAGTGGGAAGGAAAGAAGGAAAGTGTAGAAGCGAGTCAAAAAGAAAAGGAAGGAAGCAGGAAAAAAATAAACGAAGGAAGAAACCAAGTACATGAAAAAAAGAAAGAAGGAAAAATGAAGGAAAGAAAGAAAGATTGATATAATGGAAGAAAGAAAGACATATAAAGAAAGAAAGACTTATATAAAAAAAGAAACAAACAAAGAAGGAGAGAAAGGAGGAAAGTAAGGGAATAAGATTGATATAGATAAGAAGAAATATTTATCAAAAGGGCTTAAAATTAAACCCATATATCAAAGTGTCTGCTGCCAGGCTATGATTGACAAACATAATTCGCATATTATTTCTCGTGAGTTCGATTCGTACCCGACATTTGTTTATATGTACCAGACTAAAGTAAGCTTAACTGAGATCTATATAGAATGCTTGGTATGTTCAGCAAACTAATATCGCATGCTGTTGTTCGTGAGATTGATTATTACTATGTGGATCATTGTTGATATTTTTAATAAATTATTGGAAATAAAGATGGAAAGATTGTGTTTCACCAATGTTTCCAATGTAGACAATCTATTTGCTTCTTTTGGAAATGAATAAAATCCTGGCCCTTAACAGTACTCAAACCTTGACAATTGTAGAGGACTCTACCTCTACCACAAAGCAATCCTGTGCTAAATGAAACTAATATCCATTATTCATATGTGATTATAATTATATGGACGCATACATTTATTTTATTATTGTGTTCAGTAAGTAATTATATGTTACAAGAAAGGACGTAAAACAAATGTGTTATATGTATTTAAATATTATTTATTAAAATTATAATACATTTCTTTTTCCACGACAGTAACCCAATGGAAAGGCAGTTTTTCGATTCCATGCTTAAAGTTTTTTCTGAAAATGTTTGAAACGCTATTTTAAACTTCCTCTTTGTTCCTGTATTTATTATAATTATAAAATGTTTTAGTGGTCGAAACAAATGAAAATCTGTTGAGTATGGAAGGTGTGGAAAAACATTTTATCCTAACAATCTTATTGTTTATCGTTTATTTTGCCCAATGCCCTGCTGGAGAATAATACGTTTTCTTTTTAACAGAGCAGGATATTTTCGACATAATCGTTGAAGGTAATAAACGTTTGCAATAATGGTCCTTTCATGTCCCAGAAGCCTGTAATGGACTCTGCCTTTCATATACAATAAGACACAAAGAAAGGATTCTGTGGATAGAGTCCTTCTTTGGTACTGACACTGGATTTTCATTTGTTGATAATGCATGTCTTTTCATTTTCTGTTGACATGCAAAACCTATTTTTCATCAGCTCTATAAAATGGGATGCAAAAATGAAAGGTTAGTATTCTTGATTAAAAGACCACTGCAGATGGTGGTACGTTGTTCTTGGGTGACAATGGAAAGCATGCGAGGAAACCAAATTCCGTTTTGACAAGTTTCCTCAATTCCTGAACAGATAAACAAAAGTTTTTACGCCAAATCTGTGGTTCTTTGACCTGAACCCAATTCAACAGTTTCTTTCAAAAGTTCTTAATTTAGAATGATTCGTCCTCCAAAGCGAGATTTGTCCGATATGGCACAATGGCTTTTTATTTTACCTTTTTCAACATTCGGTGATATGTACGAGTATACACTGCAATAAACTCTAAAAAGTACTATAAACGACACATTATCGGGTAGTGGAGATAGTAAATTAATTCTAGACGCAGTCTCCTACTATTTAAGAGGTGAAATACATAATTATTTTCCGAACGTCCTAATAGAAGAAATGATAAACTAAGTCTTGATGCAGTTTCCTCTGCTTTGGTTGGTTGACGCAAGATTAATAGCGGTGAAATACGTAATTATTTTTTGAACAAACTATTTTCTTGGTCTTAACAGATACTCAGAGCTGAAATATATTTTATAAGCGTTCGGAGATAAATGTTTCAAAAGCTGAAGTTTTATTCAAGATTTTACCTCATAAGAATTAAGAAGTATTTTTTTGTGAGTAACTTGTTATTGCAACATTCTTTGAGCGTGGGTATCTCCAGGAGACCTTGTGCTGGGGCTTTGTCCTGAAGAAGGAGTTGGCTATGCACAAGTTGTGTTAAGTGCATAGCTCGAGCAGTCTCTGGCCGTTGTCGTCCATCTTGCCGATGCCAAACTGTCCAAGGTCCGAAGGCCAAGAGTCATGATCAGTACCCACTCTGGGATTGAAGTCGGCTAGGATAACAAGTTGTTCTTTTCTGGGGATACTGCTGATGGTGGTTACCAGCTTTTATTGATCTCGCCAAGATTGGCTGCCCACCCAAGCTGCAGAGTTTGATTGAGTCATTCCACAGTGACATGCGGGAGACTGTGCAGTTAAATGTCAACACCTCTGAGCCCTTCAACATCTGCAGTGAGGTCAGACCGGGTTGCGTCCTCGCTCCCACTCTATTCGCCAAAGTGACAGTTCCAAGTGACCAGACAGAAAACACATGCGACTCTCGCATCGGCGTCTACAGTCACAGACGTCGATGCTCCAGCCAAGCAGACAATTTGGATGCTACCCATGACCGACGGAGGCCTACACAACACATTGCAACATTCAAACACAAAAACACAGAGGCACGTGTATATATATATATATATATATATATATATATATATATATATATATATATATATATATATATATATATATATATATATGTATGTATGTATGTATGTATGTAAGAGAGTGGACACCGAGTTTAACGCTCTGCAATCTTAAGGCCATGTAAATGTCCTGAAGATTGTATTCAAGAATCACTGTCGCCGCTCGATGTTGACCTCAACGTCCATTTTTATATTTACACACGCTGTATCCCAGATACTGAATACCCATAAATACAGCATACCTTAAAATTATATTTTTATCATATATACATATGTGTGTGTGTACGTGTGTGTATATATATATAGAGAGAGAAACAAAGAGAGAGAAACAAAAAAGTAAGATGAGTTGACAAAGAAAAACAGATGCGAATTGAGACGGCCTAAATAAAGCAAACAAGGAATAACATCACACAAACACACTCACACACACACACACACACACACACGCGCGCGCTCACACACACACATAAACATACAAAGTCCATTTATTTTCTTGTTCAATCTCCACTTTATACATAGCCGAATGCACTTCGGAGGCTGGACTTATATAAAGTTTTCATCAGTAATGTTGTATGGATCGATATGACCAGTTGAAAAGAACAGCCCTTCTCTGACTCTTGTTGCTGGCTTTGTGCCTGATTAATTTCTATAAGCTGTGCCAAATAAATGACCATTTAAGCAAACTGGAATCTCTAACTAAAACAAGAACTCTTCATTTGTGGCGCACATCTTGAATTTCTTCTCTGTATTCTGCATTTCCACTTGAAGCAAAACACACCTGTAATGTTCGGACAACCCGCGGATATGTATTCTTGACACTTTGATTTCCCTTCTGTTTAGTGCAAATGGGAAGTCGTGTCGAATAGATGGAATCCAGTTTCAACTACTTCCGTTAATTTGCTGCTTTGGTGGTCAAACTGGGAGTAGTGATATTACATTGTTCAAAGTATGTAGGCACATAATTCTAACCATATTCTTAACTTTGATATTGTCGAGAAATTATACGTATATATACTATTATAAGACAGACAATCCTCATGCGATATATATATATATATATATATATATATATATATATATATATGTGTGTGTGTGTGTGTGTGTGTGTGTGTATGATCTAACGTTATTTTGTATAATTTTATATATCAAGCAACAGTATTTAGAAAAATATGACAAGCTGGAAAGTTTTTTGTGACGCGTTTCATCCGTTAGGATTTCAGCGGACTGGGCTTTGTTGACGTCGCCATGTCTACACATGCGCACAAAACGAAAGACGCTGGTAGTTTCAACATATTTGAAAAAATATTTTTGCAAGAATTTTTTTTCTCAGTCTAGCCAAATTCATTTGTATTCTTTTACTTTTTCTTTTTCTCTCCATCAACTTTGTTCCTGACTGTCCAACTCTGTGTCAATATCAAATCTACCAAGAACGGTAATATATTGTAAGAGCCTGAATGCAAATTTAGCTTGGCTGAAATAGTAATCAAGGCACTTTACAGACATTTTCGTCTCAGCAAATTATTTTCTCTTTTAATGAAAATAGCATTCCCTATGCAAAACTTGTGGTCTGTTTTGTTACGGGGAACAACCAATGCATTTTGTGTGTTGTTATTTAAAATGTCGCTTCTGTGTTCATATAGTCTCTTGTTTAAACTTCTGTATTTATTCTGGCAATTCTGGCATTTGATAGAGTAGATTCCTTCTTCAAGTTTTAACTGGTTGTTTTGTTTTATATATATATATATATATATATATACACACACACACACACACATATATATATATATATATATATATATATATATATATATATATATATATATATATATATATATTTAGGCAGCATATCTTCATTCAAACATGTTTCATTGAATATTATAGACATATTACGTGTATTCCTTTCCTGTTCTCTGATCAGTTCCTTGATGATAAGATGAAGGTTGCTTATTTTGTAAAGAATTCCATAGTTACAACGGACAAGTTTTAAATTTTAAAATAATTATAAGTGAGAGCATGTTTTTTAATCCCCATCACAACAAAATGCAGATTTTTTCACAGTTACAATAAGTGTGTCTTTGTAATTCACCGCTGAGGATGATTTTGGTCCAAAACCTTTGGAGTAGATCAAAAGTACTTAAGTGGAAAAAAATACGTCGCCTTCCTTGATGAATTTCATTTTAACATCAAGAAACGGATTAGAGAACTGGTAAGGATCATTATAAAAATTAATAGAAACAATATGTCTATATTATTAAATGAAAGAAAATGAATAAGAATCCACCGTTCTTAATATTTACTTATATATATATATACATACGCACACACACACACACACACATATATATATATATATATATATATATATATATATCAAGTATGTGATGCAGTTCAATTTACATGACATGAATCATTCATACAAAAAACAGATCATTAACTTCAATATCTGTTTTTTGTATGAATGTTTCATGTCATATATGCGCTTGTATATATACATATATATATGTGTGTGTGCGTGTATGTATGTATGTGTATATATATATATATATATATATATATATATATACACATGTATCAAGTATGTGGTGCAGTTCAATTTACATGACATATATATATATATATATATATATATATATATATATATATATATACACATATGCGCACAGACAGACATAGGGTGACACACTCTGCTGCTGGCGTTTTAACTATCATCACACATAAAATCAGTGAAATGCTTGATAATAAACACATCTTGAGACTCACCGCCATAGATAACAGGAAAGCCTTTGACAAGTAGGGGTTGGTACACAAATTCTCCGGCTATGGAATCTCTGTAAGTGTTTTGTCAATTATGAAGTCTACACTATGAAGTAAATCTATGAAGGTCATTTTTAATAGCCAGTCCTCTGAAGCACATGAAATCAATGCTGACATCCCCAAGGCTAAGATGATACCACTGTTTATGAGTATACCTCCAAAAATTTAGATGATTTGAGCCTAGCAGTTATTATTTCCGCTAGCCTTGCTTTAACCGATCAATGGAGAAAATACTGGATTATATAATTAAAAAATTAATACAATCCTACTAGCTTCTCATCGTCATCGACTAGACCCTAAGTTTACTGCAGCCCTGATAAGCATCTATTAAGACTAAATCTCACTCCAGAACTCACGTGGAACTTTTATATTCGTATCAAATGTACTAAAGATGCTGGAAGAATTGTAAGTTCCTTGTATTGCTCCAGAAAAATACCAAACTTCTACTGCCATGATCTATCCGTACAAGAATCACATCAGACCTAGTATGGAGTCTGGCCGCAATATCTGGGCTGGTATTGCTCAGTTCTCACTGTCCGGCCTTGACGATTACGTGGGTGATGATTTTATTTTCTACCCGATAATACTTTGCCCCACAGACGAAATATTACTAGCTTCTCACTGCAACTCTATCCCTATTCAGTCATTTCAGTTTATTTCTTAGTTCCACCAATCCAGACCGTCACATCTACGACCTACAGTGCCATGTAGATAGCGTGAAATCAGCCCCGTTCTCCTGCAGCAGTACTTTGCTATATTTCGAAATGCCAAACGACATTTCTAAATCTTTTATTGATTGATCAGGTTTGCATTTAATGTTTAATGTCTCTTTTTCCAAGCGTCAGGGTTTTTTTACAATGAAAAGTTGGCTATTAAGTGAACATTCATTTTGCACCATTGAATCCATTTCCTTCATGTCCTTCCATATTTATTTAGCAAATATTTATCTTTCTTGCATTTTCTTTTTGAGTTTAGGTAAAATGATCCCAAATTTTAACAAAACAACTAAGTTGACTTTGTGATTTTTATCTATGGGGCTATGTGAAAGGAGAGGTCTATATCCCACCTCTTCCTACAAGCCTAGAGGAACTTAAGCAGACAATCATCGAGGCCCTGGAGAATGTTATGCAAGACATTCTACAGCGTGTTTGACAGGAGCTGGACTACCGACTTGATCACAAGTTGGTTCGCATATTGAACATTTGGGAAGCATTGAGGAATTGGTTATAAAATCTGCATCCTTTGAATATCTTGTTCGAATTTTCATAAATAAATATTTTATTGTTCTAATGGTGAAGCCTATTTAATTTCACTTACCAGGGACATATAGTCACTTAGATATTCACATTTAAATTATGTCAAGTTTTGGAGGACACCTTGTATATCAATTTTATTATGTGTGCGCAAAAGTTCCCAGTGGCTCATTTAAAAAAAAAAAACATTGAATGCACAAAACAAAAGAAAACTGATTTTTAAAAAAATATTTTTCTCTTTAATAAAAAATGCTAGAAACATTTACAAACACTTCATATTATTCTGATGAATATGCTAAAATAATTTTTCAAGTATTTCCTTTTAATTAAATCTAAAAACTGGCAACCATGTTATTTTTGCACGCTCACGAGCGTGCACACACACACCTATGCCGAATATACATATGCACACACACATACAAAAACACACACATATACACACAGTAGCAAAATACTGAAAAAGACACATAGAGATAAAGAGAAAATAAATAGATATCAGGGAAACACGGTTATACACAAAGTCATTGAGATAGTGCGCACGTAAATTGGAAAAAAACAACCCGGTCCAATCGGAGACTCACTCACTGTTCGGGCATTCTCCTGAAGGCACATCCAACTGTGAATTATCTATTTGAATTTGAATGATCACATAAGCCGATTTATCAAACGGACGTGCCATCACATACACATCCAGACACGCACAATTACACCGAATTACACCGAATTTAACGGTTTATTGATTCCCTACAGTTTTCATTAAGAAAAGGGGAAAAAAAGACACACACGCATGCACGTGTATATCATGTTTCCCGGCATCGAAGTTTTCTTAAAGTAACCCAGCGGTTTCAAGGCGTAATATTACATTGCCTATGGGCCAATACCAAATGGTAGCGAAAGTATTTTGATCATTTTGACCAAATTTAACGGCATAAATATAGAGAATAAAATCATATCGTTGTCTTCTATAGGCGTGTGTGGTAAACCTTTGTGTAGACCAGTGGTTCCCAACCGATTTGGGGCCACGCCCCACTTTGGTATTTCTAAAATGTTGGTGTCCCCCCTGTAATATTTAATTCTTACATATTCTAAATTTTACTGCAATTCACGTGAAGGAAGCTTAAAAGGTCATTAACTTCATCTCGAAACAAGCCTCCAAAACCATGGCGTCCATGAAAGACAAAAATTTAAAAAAACAAAAAGACAGTTAAATATATATCGTTTCACAACATATAATAGACAACTGAAAGGCAGAAATACAAAATAATTGAATGAAAGCTTATTCTGTAATATACTTTGATGATTTTTTTAATCATTAAATAATAATGCAAAATAAAAGTTGAGCTCACTAGAAAACAATCCAATGTTAGTAGCTCATTCTCGAATTGCCTCCTTGTTCTGTTGGTATCCTAAACAAAAAGGTGCACATCCTACGCAAGCCCCACCAAAATATTGCCATACCCCAACGATGGGAAACGCGACCAACGTTGAGAATCATTGGTGTAGACCATTAAGTCGGAGAGCGTTCGAAAATCTAACATTTTCTTCTTATATAATGATTTTGTTTATAAATTTACAAAACATATTTTTTCTTAAATTGCAAAATGAATCGGAAAAGTGACAAATTAATGTATATTAGTAAAGAAGAAAAAAAGTGCTATTGAAATCTTTTTTTTCTGTTTGAATTTTTTGGGATGAGGAGTCTATTCCTGCGCTTAAATAAAAAAATTCTAGATACCATAGCGAAGAGAGCCCATCCGAACAATTACCATGAACGTATTTATAGAAAAGGCCCAGAGAGGCAACCTTACGGAGGTAGGAAAATGACTTAAGATCAAGACCAATAATATTGCTGATTCTTCTTTGGATTTTATCATGGCACTCTAAAGTTATGATTATTTTCATTATTTACTGCCGGATTATTGTCTTTGCAGTTGTTTGACATTCTTTAGGTATTTATTGATCGGATAATCTTTGGGGATTTCAAACTGAATGGCTTATTTAATCTGTAGGAGGTTATACTGTTATTATTCCCGTGTCGATGATTTATCCTCTTTCTGGTACTGTTCAGTTACTGCTTGTCATGTTTTAACTGAGTCTCCGTCTGAACTACCCAGTCCAGATATTGAACTCACAATTCGTATACCACCAATTTGATGAACTATCACTTTTATCCTCTATACGTGATAATCCCGAAATAGTATCTACTAGCGACTAGATATGGACAGTGGAACGATAACAATCTACCTTCGTAGATTGAGCACATTTTTCCTCCCTCCGTTCCTCCACCCCTGTCTGTCTGTATGTCTCTGTCGCTCCTCTTTCCCTCCCTGTTTGTCTTTCCATCTCTCTCTCTCTCTCTCTCTCTCTCTCTCTCTCTCTCTCTCTCTATTCCTGAATAGTTGTTATTTACTAAGCTTAAGTATATGGCACCCAGTGAGAATCAAACTCACTATTCAGTATTAATGACCAATACAATACGCTTGCTAAACAATATGGCGAAGGGAACTATATTTCTCATTTCGTTTTAACCTTTATATTGTTCAGTGTTTTGGCTTTTTTAAAGGAAATACTTTTGTTGCTATACTCAAAATATTTTCTACAAACAGGAACAAGTGATGATGTAAAATTCTATTTTGTCTATGGATGTGCAATTAGATTACCGATTAGAGACGCGAGAAATGAAATCGAAAAAACGATTTAAAATTCCGAGAGAACTGTTGCATTCCCTTTGTTGCAATAATGTCCTTGGGAAATTATCTTCTAAACAAGTATAAGTGTAAAATAAGATGGTAGGCTGAGTAACCAATTTAGGAGAAGGGTAATTCAGATTTGATACCGTGGTGAAGAGAAAGAAAATCTACACCATTATCATAGCCAATAACAGTTGATTTGAAAAAGAAAGCTATGTGGAACCATATTAGTTTATGACTTGAATGGGCATAACATAAAAAAGCTAAGTATACTTAAATATAGCACAATGACTAATGAAAGGAAATATGAGATCAATAATTCTGTAAAGTACAAACATCATGTAGAGCTATTAACTTAAAAATAAGGAAGTCATTTAAATCCGCTACCTTGGTTTCAAATTTACAGTATCCTCAGACGATTTTTATCAGTTAACCTCTTAACGCTTTATTTAAAAAAAAAATAATGAACGCTATATTATTTTTAAGAAATAAACAAACAAACGAGTGACGCTGGGTGTAATAGAAAAGGAGGAGGAAGATGTGAATAATAATAATAATAATAATAATAATAATTTTTTTTTCAGTGGAAAATGTCATGGTGCCATTTCTAACCTTAGGTCCCTGGGTGAGACCCGGAAAGAAATGAGTACACATCAGAAATCAAAATAAATAAAATAATAATAATAATGGGGAAGAGAAGAAAAGCAAAGGTATTATAAAAGTATCGGTGGCGGGGTTAATTGAAACGTACATTTTTTTATAGTGTTTAATCGTTTTATTGGATATTGTAAGCTCCATTATGGATATTCAACTAATTCATATTCTAAACAGACTATTTTTCTCATTTTCACTGTTACTTCTTCAAAAAACTCTTCTAATATAAAATTTTATGTAAATATACGAACAAAAATGTCTTACCTTGATATATTAAACATATTAATTGTATATAATTCCAGTCAATATCAAAATAATTAAAAGCTTATATATAACACCCGATTTATATACCCGCAAAATCTTATAAATCATGTTTGATAATTTTCTCAGAATTTACTTTTGGAATCTCATCTTTATCTGGCAGAGGATTTTCAGCATCAAACACACGCACATACACACACTATATATATATGTGTGTGTGTGTTTTATGTGTGTGTGCGTGTATATGTGTGTGCATGTATGTGTGTGTGTGGTTTGAACTCTGCGCTCAAGGATCAAACAGATGGTGTTAAGCTCAGTATCCACTCATATTTTACACACTCTTTCCTTGATATTGAGCTCTTTACCCATAAATATAGGATAGCTAAAAACAATATATATATATATATATATATATATATATATATATATAAAAGTGAACATAGAAGTCGATGTTCACTTTTATATTTACACACGCTCTATCTCTGATATTGAGCACTTTATCCCATAAATATAGCACACTTTAAGTCTATATTTCTTCATATATATATATATATATATATATATATATATATATTTAATTATCGATATATTGTTAATAATCTGATTTATTTCTTATTTTTCTAACTTTAAAAGATACACATGTTTGTACAGACAAAAAACAAACAGGATATTTGCTCCAGCACTTGTGGCCGTCAATATAACAATTAAAGTAATAAGAAGCAATGTTGCATTACAAAACAATCCATTAATCGCTTAGAAATTTTTATGTTTCCGTCTCGGGAAATAAAATTTCAATTATGAGCTACGAGATATCTGAAAAATATATATGCTGTTCTTAAATAGAGTAAATGAACTTTAAATGACAGTGAAAGTCTTCTGTGGCAGAGAAATCGAAAACTACACCGGGCTTAATGGTAGTTATCCTTAAAACGTTCGAAATCTGTCGGAATGGACATTCTCTTTATTCAGATACTCCAACTGCACAAATCGGTAAACATAGATTTACACACTAAAAAAAGAAACGGGTATCTCTACCCAAACACGTGTATCGACTAAATATAACATTTATTGTGGAAGAGTGCTTTGTAGCGGAGAAAGAGCGTTTGCTGGTGCCAGTGGGGACAGGAATCAGTACTGCATGAAGATTGTCAATATAGTCCAAAGATCTCACTAAACCATGAAACTGATAGTCGCCATGCAGTGTAGATACCAATGTCCACACTATCTGTTGCTCTCTCTCTCCCTATATATATAGAGAGAGAGACAGAGAGAGAGGGGGGTGAGACGCAATATTTGTGATTCGCGAACTGGCTCTTCTCAAGCAATTGCCAGGGAGCGCGATTTTTGCCAAGTGTTAACATTGATTCAGCTTAAGAAATCCATGATAACTGTGTCAGAAGAGAAATGCGTACGAACCAACTGCTTCGTCATAAACAAATAATAAAAACCACTTCGACACGGTGCAATGGTTAACAAGCTTGTTTCGCTAGAGAACAATTTCGATTAATTAGTGAGTCCGATCCGCACTGGGTGTCCCATCCTTTCGGCCTTATGCCACATCTAAGCCATGCTTAGAATATCACAACAAACAATTACTATACAACCATGACAAAGTGTTGGATAAAAAATACAGACATCACGAGGCGCTGGGACTGAACCAAGCTTACTCCGGAATAACGAACCAAAAATAAAAGAATTGTTCCTAGAGCCCATACATAATTCTCAAATATTCAAGAACGAGAAAATGCTTTTGAAAATATATCTCGTCCTAGGACCAAATAAAGCTTATCCATTGGATAACTATCACTGTGCAGACTAGATGGAACCACGCACACTCGGACACACGAAAGGAAACACTACAGTGACAAAATGTATGCACACGTGTGTCGTTCGAAATACACGTTTCTTGCTTCTTCACATGTGCATACGCAAATGCATATCTACACGTATGTCATTACAGTCATTGGTGTTATTATTTTTATTATATATATAAATCTAAATCTTGTAGGTAATCATTATTTTCCACATTACCTCGTTTTGTTTCCTACTTGCCCCACCCGGAAAGTGTTTTTCAAACAATCTCCCTATGCACTTATACCCTGAACATTATGGTTTTCGGTAGATACATAATTCGCGATGACAGGTACAGGTTGTATACCCCTATTCACTAGAGCCTGAAGCCTAAATGATCAGAGAATTAAGTATATCAAGAAGATTTTTATATTGCATATACATTCTCAAACAAGAAACATCAGAATATGTCACTTCCATTCATTGACATATAGGCAAACATTGTGCCGGCGGAAGTTTATCAGCTGAGATGAGTAAAACCTCCACACAAAATAAATCATGATCTAAATAAACATGATACGGGGAAGGATAAATCAAGAAGGTATTCTGTAATAATCATGATATCAGGCCAACTGGTAAGGTTTTGTTAACATGTTTTGAACCGAAAAACGCCACACGACTTATATAGGTTCCTTCAACAAATATTCGTTATGAACGAACATGATAAAAAATGACTCATAAAAAATAGTTTCATTGACAAAATCTTTGTTATTATTAAGTGGAAAGACCAAAGGATTTTTTCACGTAAAAATATTTCTTTAAATCCTTTATAGAACCTTCGCAATGTTGGTTCAAAATTTTGCTTCTCTGTCGTCCACATGGGACAATAAATAAAATTATACGGGATATTTGAGCGTCTTTTTGCGGTGAAAAACACATTGATTTGAAAATTCTTAAAAGAATCAAACAATTGTCAGATTTTTTTAAAATGTAACTCTCAGGACATATTCACACATGAATAAAATTATTTTTGAAAGTTTTTTTTTCTCGAAAATCATGGGAAAAATTGTTTTTTACGTTCCACTTATTTAATTGGATGAAATTTCGTGACATTCTTTTTTGTAGCATTTAATATATTTCTATTTTTTATAAGGAAAAGTTTTCAAAGAATTTTTTAAATCAATAAATTACCTTTGTCAAACAGGATCCCCAGTTACAGAAAAACTGCTCTGAATTGTAAAATAAACAATGAAATAAAACTGAGACACTATTTAATTAGAAAAGCTTTTAGTTTTAATTGTTTTATGAATATGGACACTATTATTGTTAAACGAAAAGTTATTTTTTAGGTTAATTTTTTACATCTTTTTAATATTTAATTAGAATAGCTTATAAACTTTTTTTTTTTAAATCTTTTAAAATTCTATTCAAATTCATTCAAGAAAATTACAACAACCCGCACTCTTTTTTGAAAACTGATGGCGAAATATAGATTTGAAAACTGTTTTTTGGCTAAAAGCTTTTGGTAGAAGTTGGTATGAGTTTGGTATGAGTTTAGCGAGTCATATATGTATACATTACTTTTCAATATATATATATATATATATATATATATATATATATATATATATATATTCTGAAAACTTGAATATATAATATGCAATATAATTCAATATATATTGTTCAACACTTGGTATATTTTTAGTCCTCAGTAGGAGTGATAGACCGTTTTAAATATACACAGTGTAGAGACATAGAAACTAAAAATTTCACACCTTAATTTTCATCACACAAACACACACACATATGTGTGTGTGTGTGTGTGTGCCTGTGTGCGTGTGTGTGCGCGCGCGTGCCGGTATGTGTGTGTGTATGTGTAAATTGAGAAGAGGTTCCAGGATCGAATCAGAGTTTTCATCATGAACTTGAAACTTTCAAATCCTGAAGCCGGTGATATCGCGAGGTATTTCTGACGTGTCTTTGATAATTGCCAATACAACTAGTTTAACTAGAATCATGCTTAATCTCATGTGATCATCAAAGGAAAAATTGTTGGAATTGCACTGTTATTATTTCAGCAGTAATCTCTATTCACTTACTATATAGCGATTTTCCAAATGCAGTCAACAAAACAACGTAAATCATCGCCACACTCACACACACCAATACACACACCAACACACACACACGCACACACACCGCTAAAGATAATGATATATACAGTATTCACTCAGTCTGTATATTTTTAGTAAAAATCCTAGTTTACTAATACATCAAACATGACTTATTTAAAATTAAATCTAAATAACTACACATCGTTTTGTATTCGAAAATACTATGCACGTGGCGAATATAGTAGTCAAAGAAAGCCAAAATCAGCGCACAGCCGAATTTATTTTTCTCTGAGATGCATAGGTGGTCATGCGCAAAGATAGCGGTTTACTAAATATTATAAATCTAATAGTCAATATATTTCTATATGGAGATAAAAATATTGGATTATAAATAAATTTGTAGCTTGCGACATAAAGCGCCTAAAACATCGGCGATTTCATTTGGAAATAACCTACTTAACTTCAGATATGCTAAAATTCGAAATTGAAAAGTCGAATTGAAAGCATATAGCTAATAAATTATTTAATGAATCAGTTGATGCTGAAGGAAGTAGAAATACTACGTCAGGTTCCCCCCCAAAAAAAAATCGACTTTAGAATGATTGAAAAAACGATTTAAAACGTTTGTAATAAACTAAATTCTCTCACACACGTAATGAACGTAAAAGCACGTGATGAAAGAGCATGAGTAAAAAGATTCCTTTCATTTCAAAGAATACAGAAATGTTATTTTATATTCATGGCAAACATTATTCTTCCACGTTGCTTTTTTAATCTTTTTGTATGTTTTTTTACATTTATCTGTTTTTGTTTAAAAATTATAAAACAAATTCTCATTTATACATACGCGCATCTATACTGACACACAAGCTCACCCACCTACGGATACAATTACAAATACTTACACCTATACACATAAGTTCTTAAACTATTATTTTTTTTAAATGCTTAATCAAGATTATCATGTAAAACCTAATTTTTTATCCAACAGATAATTTCATAAATGTGTAATTTTATTTTGAACTCGTTCAAATAAAAGCAAAAACGTGGATGAACTTCCAATAACATTCGACCATCTGACACTTTTTCTTAAGGCTCCCTTCTATGCCCCTGGGTCTTATATGCCACTATACTCTACGTCAACGGACAAAATTTGTTTCTGTTCATTCCGAAAAGATTTTTTTCATTTTTGTGTTTGTAGTTAACATAAAATTTCTTAGTCCTTATCTTCATAAAACATTTTCGTTTCACAATGATTAACAATTTGAATTTTCTAAGGAACAATGTTTGCTTTTTTACAAACTTCAAAAGCTTCAGTTGAAAGGATAGACATGTATAGTATGAGGCATGGTAAAAATAGAAAATTCTACGATATATACGCAAGATATAATGAATAAAAAATAAAATTAACCTGCCATAGTGAAAACAAAATAAGGCAGATGTATGACAGATGTTGCATGTAACTTCTTCGAAAAGTGACACTGACTCATTTGAAAGATTCCCAACTTTACCCAGCAAAAACAAAAATAAGTCAATGAAGCAAGGACAACCAACTTAAGAGTCTATTTCTTATTATGCGTTCAAAGCTAAGCACAAAATGTAAACCCTTGGGCGTTGGGGTCCCTTCCCTTTTCTTTTTTTCTTAACGAAAAGCGAAATGTAGGACGGCCCCAAAAATGCAGTGAGGCTACAGAAAGACAAATTATGTACTAATTTCTTCTCTTTTTTCAGTTGTGAAAGTTAAAAATGCTTACCGTTTTGAGTTCCTCGTACGAACCCCGGAGGTAAAGAACAAAAGGTAAAAAGAAGAGACTTCAACTTCTATCACCGCTAGGGTAAGTCGTGGCTCATAGAGTACACACGGCAGCTGATAGGGGAAAAAAGAAGCAAAGAAAGAAAGGGTGAGAGATAAAAAGAGGGCGAGAGAAGCAAGCAGATAGAAAAACACAGTCGTACACAGTCACATGGAAGTATTTATCCACGTCTATTCACTCACTCTACTGAGAAGGATACGCTCACGTCAGTGAACTTTATTAATCTACTACTATATCCAGTTACTGTGTATTTTTTTCTTTTTGCTTTTTTCTTTTTCGTTTTTTTTTTATTTCAACTCTTCAAATGAAATTCTTGTTTTTCCTTTTATTTTCTTTCTTTCTCGTCTTTTTTCAATTTCTATATTTTCTTGTTTTTCCTTTATTTTCTTTCTTTCATCCTCGTCCTTTTTCTCTTTCTATATTTTCTTGATTCTCAACATCAAAATCTTAATTCCTCTGTTTATTTTTCTTTTTAAAGAGAAAAAACAATTTATGTAATGTCTTTATTCATTTTAATTTACACTTAAAAACTGTGATTTTACTCTCAACCTTCCCCCCTCCTTCACTTTTAATCTCTCTTGCTTTCTTTCCCGAACACTCAGGCACAAATGCATACACTTTTTTTTATATTACTTTTTCTTTTATTCTCATTTTTATTAGAGACTTCCTTCTTCAAACTAACATTTCTTTTTCATCACGTTCTTTCTTTTATTTTTTTATCTTTCATCCATTTTCTTTATATTGTTCCCTTCGGTCAATTTCATTCTGTTCTTCTTTCGTGAAAACATTTTCCTTCCGTAAATTTCTTTCTTTATTCCCTCACACAATCTTCATTGACCTTTTTTTTCTGTATCCCCTCTCTCTTTTCTATTCACAACTCTCACGCTTCCTTCTCTCCATTTCAACTTTTTCATCTCGACTGACTTTTCTGTACGCAACTCCCAAACACAACTCTTTTGATTCTACGAAAGAATCGCATAAAAAGTTACCCTCATCGAATCTCTCTCTTTCACATCTTCCCTCCCTCTTTCACATCTCCACTAACTTTCTCTAATCTCCCCACCCTACAACTTTCGTTTTCACTATTTCCTTCTTTTTCATAAATGTTTTTCTCTGTTCCTCCAAATAGATTTTCCGCTGCCTACCTTCACCATTTTTCTTCCACAACTGAATATTTAATCGGCATGAAAGAAGATGGTGAAAGAAAGCCAGAGAGGAAAAGTTCAAGCAATGAGATAAGTGGGTGGATAAGGGTGAGGGTTAAAATAACGAAGATTTCTTCATCTTCGGGGAGGAACTGGCTGTGTGCCGTCTTGTGTTGAAAACACTTGAGAGTGCGCACAAGAAAAGAGAAAAATGGTGGACGTTGAACTGAACTGCTACCGAGACGCTAAAATAGGTACCGCCGTGTACAACACCTACACGTTCTCTAGGATTAGAATCTGAGAATTATTTACCGTTTCACCAAGAAGCTAGCATTTTCAACCGAAATCTTCACTTTATCTATCTCTTTGTATTTATATCTCTTTTTCTTTCTGTTTCTCCTTCTTTCTGTCTCTCTCGCTATCCGTTTCTCTGTCTAGCTTCCTACAAGAAAACTTATTCGATTACGTTCTCCTAGATATCTGCAAGATGGTCTATATTTCTCTATTCACCAAAATCTGCTTAAACTTTAAGCAACATTTTAAAAATCTTTTTCTAACAAACTATTTAGTAAGGTACCGTAATGCAATCGCTCGGGCTACTTTGTACGGATAGTGAGTTCGATCCTCTTTATATGCACCTCCAGTGTGAATTTCTCCTTATTATCTCACCCTCTCTCTCTCTCTCTCTCACTCTCGCTATACATATATATATATATATATATATATATATATATACATATATATATATATTATATATATATATATATATATATGTGTGTGTGTTGATGTGTATAATTATATATATATATGCATATATAGTATGAAACAGATTGTCACCAATCGGTATTAACCTCAGTGTCCATTCTTATCTTTATATCTGCTCTGTCCCTAATATTGAACAATTTTATCCATAAATATAGCTTACCGTGCCTAAAACTATATTTTTATCATATATGTATTATATATATATATATATATATATATATATGTGTGTGTGTATATATATATATATATATATATATGCATATATATATGTATATACACACAAATAATATATATGCATATATATATATATAGTTTTAAAGCATGCTATATTTATCGGTAATAGTGCTCAATATTAGGGATAGAGCGCGTGTAAAGATAAGAGTGGACAGTGATCTTAACAGCGAGTGGTGACAGTCTGTTTCATGCTTAAATACAATACTCAGGGCATAAAGATTTTGTTAAAAAAGGAAACAGATTTTTCCACTCAATGTTGATCTCAGTGCCCACTCATATGTGTGTGTGTTTGTGCGTCTGTCTATGTGTACGCGCGCGCACGCCCGCGTTTTTATTCAGTTTTCATAGTGCCCATAAAGGTTTCCTTTTATGAGGATTAAGATCGCGTGGAATGTTTTCGTAGTGATTATTGTCCCAAACGCTTTCAGATAAATTCTTTAAATATTCCAGACCATACTGGGAATAATTGCCTGCTACTCGATATACACCTTTTTATATATACAGGATATCTAGAAAATACTTTTACGAACTTTAGGGGTGGGTTCTTCACACCAAACAAGGACAAAAATGCAAATAAACATATGTCCGAAAATCCTTCATTTTTTAGTTATTAAGTTCAAAGAGAATTTACGGTACATTTGCCATGTAGAGACTAGGTTACATTTGTCATTTGTGTACATTTGTGGCTAGTATGTTTTCAACATTAATGGGTGTAGCGGTGTGTTAACTTAGAAGTGTTCCGTTCAACAATGGTAGGATATTCATATCGTTGCAGGTAGATATAATTTTTAAATATGACCGCGCGATTGATAATGGACGCGAGGCTGCACGGCTGTATCAGATTGCGTTTCCAGACCGAAGGCAGCCAAGTCATTTAACCTTTTCTGCTGTTTATCGTCACGTTGCTGAGACAGAATCCGTGGCATCACAAACTATGAATCGAAGAAGACCGAGATTTGCTTGTACGCCTGACAAGGAAGAACACAATCTGCAGGCTGTCTGAGACGATCCACGTATCAGCACACGACAAGCATGTCGTACATCTCATAGTATTACATTGCGTCCGTATTATTTGCAACGCGTGCAGGGTCTTTCGCTCTCTGATCACTCTCCACGGGAAAACTTTTGCCGATGGTTTATTGCACAAACTGCCGATCCGTTGTTTGTCTCTTCAGTCTTGTTTACGGACGAGACAACGTTTGGAATAGAGATGGAATAACAAATTTGCACAACCAACGTTTATGTGCGGAACGGAGTCCCCATGGTACAATACAGGCTAGACACCAGCATCAGTTTACGAGTAACGTGGGCTTGAATTGTAGGTGACTGTCTGGTAGGTCCATATATTCTCCAAGCACGTGCTGGGGTGAATATATGGACCTACCAGTCAGTCACCTACACGTACTGGGAGAATATATGGTGCAAACAGGTGCTGTCTACAGAACACACTTCTAGACCTGCTAGAGCATATACCCCTGCTAATACAAAGACGCCTGTGGTCCATGCATGTTAGGGCTCCAGCACCTTTTAGTCATATTGTTCGCGATGCACTAGCTGACATCTACCATGAAAGATGAATAGGTAGAGGAGGACCGGTTCCATCGCCCGCACGTTTCTCCGATCTCAACCTTTTAAATTATTATCTGTGAGGGGCCACCTAAAAAAATGGTTTATGCAGTAGACATTAATAATGCAGTTGCGCCTCATCAACGTGTGATGGACTCCTGCGAAATCATTCAGCACCATGTGGGAGTATTTCAAAGAGTCTGCTAGTCAATGATCTGACGAGTAAATGCGTGTGTAGAAGCAAGCGGAGGACATTTTGAAAAAAGTTGCTGTGTTGGCTTACAAGGATGGCTTTTGGACATATGTTTATATGGACATTTTACCTTGTTTCGGTGTCAGGAATCCGCCCCACAAAGTTTGTATTTTTGATACACCCTGTATATGTAACACTTGACTCTATATACTTAAAATATTTAAATCTAGCTGGATTACAGATACAGATTAATATGTTCACCGATACACAACTGGGCAGTATATCAACAGAACTCAAGCTTCATTTCAATATATTGTCTGTCTTTGAGCGTTCGTATTCTTGCAAGTATACAATGACAATTTATATCATGTTTCTTACGCCTTTTGATGTAATTCACGAGTTTTAAGTGGGCTAATTGAACGCTCCAAGTGTCATCTCATCGTATTCCTTCTTTCTTTTTATGTGCCATGTCCTTTCAGGACGTAGGCGATCATGAATCTCCACCTCCCTCTATCCCTTGCAGCACTTAGCAAGCTCCTTACCTCTGCTCCCCCCACCCCAGACCACGTTCTGTCGTCCACCTGCTCAAGCTCGTCAGGTATGTCACGCGTTGCTTTCCCTTGTCTCTCTTTCTCTCTATTTGACCCGTGAGTATCAGATTCTCCAGGCCATCCTTTCTCATTATGTGTCCCAGAAAATTCAGCTGCCTCTTTTTGATATTAAGTATAAGCCTTGTTTGTAACCTCTGTAAGACCTAATCGTTGCTTACATGCTCAGTCCATGATATCCTTAGCATCATTAGAACCACATTCCCATCGCCTCGAGTCTCTTCTTCATCTTTGAGGAAATCGTCCAACATTCGCTGCCGTAAAGAAGAACAGATGTCAGAATTCTTTTCTTTGTTACCAAAGAAATCCTCATGTCTCGCAATACTCTGCTCAGCTTTTGGAATGTGTCCTTGGCCATCCCAATACGTCTACGGATTTCAGTATCGCACTTACCGTCCTCTGTAATGACGCTTCCCAGTTATTTAAACTTCTGCGGCTGCTTGATTCTAGTGTTCCTGACCTGCAAATCGCATTTCGGTCTCTTCCTCTTACTGATGACTATGCATTCTGTCTTCTTGTAGTTTATGCTTAGTCCTTTCTTCTCACTCTCCATCGCTAGCTTCTGTAGGAGGTTTTGTAATTTCTTTTTCGTGTCTGCTATCAGTACTGTGTCATCTGCGTATCTTATGTTGTTAAAGTTGTGGCCGGCAATGCTAAATCCCGGTAGGGTTTCCAATTCTCTCAGAATTTCCTCGCTGTATAGGTTGAACAGGTGCGGTGAGAAGACGCATCCTTGCCTTAAGGCCATTTCTATTTTCCTATATTCACTGAATGCGTTCCCTATTCATATTCATGCTGTTTTCTGTCAGTATAGGTTCTTGATTATTCTGATATCCCCTCTGAATATATAGAGGTTGCTGAGCAGTTCCATCAGATCCTTTGCGTACTTTGTCGAAGGCATATGTTTAATAGGGAACAGATCTGGCGAACTTTCTGGCCAGCAAAGTTGTCAAACATCATGCTTAGAATTTTGTGTAAAACGTGCATCATGTGAGTAAGCATTATTCCGCTGGGTTAGTACCTCTCCTTCCTATTGTGAGAATAAATGCAAAACAGGTTGAACAATTATCTGCATGTACTTCGCACTGTTTAACGTTATCTCCACAATTATTAATAGCGGTGGTGATTTGTAATTTAAATATCCCACACCAGGATACCATATATAATCGTATAGATGGCGCTCCCCAGTTCTACGTCGGTCAACCTAATTTATAGAAAAAAGACAAGCATTACAAAGGACAGAAAGTTGTGTAGAACCATGATTGCCTACGTCCTGAAAGGGGGGCAGGATACAAAGAAGAAGAAAACATGATCATCCAGCCTCTCGAAAGCTCACAACCCAAACTTTTTACGCCTGTGTGACAAGACAACAGCATGTACTTTTGATTCTTTTCGCGTACGAAGAAATCACAATGGAAAACTTTGAAAATTTTATCAAAATGTCTAATATGTCCTTAGTCAGAATCGGCATCGTCCTTCGGGCTATTATAATGTTATTTTACGTCAGTGTATATACTTGTTTATATATATATATATATATATATATATATATATATATATATATATATATATATATATATATATATATATATATAAAGAAAAACAGACCACTTTAAGGTTCCTTGTAATAATTTATTTCACCATAGCCCTTTTAAAGGACGTAGGATCATCAGACTACACTTCCAAAAGGTGAAACGAAATATATATATATATATATATATATATATATATATAGAGAGAGAGAGAGAGAGAGAGAGATACTCCTTATCGTCTTGATTTATAATTCATTGTCTTCTTTCTTTCTTCAGCTTAATGTTTTGAATTATATATATATATATATATATATATATATATATATATATATATATATATATATGGCTTAGAAAATCAAGAAGGCGAAAGATGAGAAAATGCATAAAGAAAAGAACGAAAGAAAAAGAGAAGGCTGAAAACTACAAAATGGCGTTTCCACTGAAATATGTTTGTTAAAATCACCAACAGACGATTTACAATTATTTCTAAATTGCTTTAAAATGTAAATTAGAATCATATTTAAATCTTATTTTCTATCAGGTCAATTACGTCATTTGTCAAATATCAGACTGAATAACAATGTTCAACTTTTCAACCGCTGTCCCCTCTGAGCTTCATCACATATCTGCCCATTTATAATCTACGCGATTAAACGTTTTGATAGAAATAATAAAGATCAGTGCTATTACGAAGAATTTAGTGTTAACTCTTCAGCCTATAAATTCAAACAGAAACAATATACAAGTTTCATTATTTTATTCAGCGTCTATTCTAAGATTATCTTCTCTTTTATACCATGTGTAATATTAACAGTCAATCACATAGTAGTAGTAATAATAAATATTAATATTAATTATTATATATATATATGTGTGTCTAACATTTAACTTGCAGTTAGGATGAAAATACGCCTAGATTTTAACAATTACATAACCATGTATACATAGAAATATATATACACATTTTGTAGAACACTCGTGGAGGGTTGACCAGTGCATATCTAGAATTTAGTTCAGCATTTTCATAACTTTTAACTTTCGTAAAAGCTACAAAATTAACAAAAAGCATTATCGTTAAACATTTTCAGAATGGTCCCAGTACAACTCTCAAAGAGTTCTTAATACAATTTTTTCATTTCTGGTACTTTTCTTTCTTTTTTTCTTTCTTTCTGTCCATTTTCTTGTTGATTTTTATA
This sequence comes from Acanthosepion esculentum, assembly GCA_964036315.1. Classification (NCBI taxonomy): domain Eukaryota; kingdom Metazoa; phylum Mollusca; class Cephalopoda; order Sepiida; family Sepiidae; genus Acanthosepion; species Acanthosepion esculentum. The sequence goes on along the minus strand of OZ038484.1, from coordinate 1,451,392 downwards.
AAATATGGAGTAGTCTTGATTCAGTAGGTACATTAATAATCTTTTTGAAATAGGACCCGAAATGTAATGCAGGATCTCGCTGGTGAGTATGGACAGCGAAAAGACATTATCTCTTACCCTAATGCAAGAAATATCCTCTTTATATATTTTTCTCTCACATACTTACTCTCATCCATTTACAAGCACACACGCATACACTCACACACGGACACAGACACATTTGGCTATTTTATAGTGTTGCTAACTTTTTACTTGTTATTTATTGTTGATTACATAATTATTTGTTGCTAATTATTATTCCATTCACTTGTATTTATGTGTTTATATGTAGTTTGATAATTTACTTCATTTAATTTATTTATTCTGACTTTTTATTTATTTGAATTATTTTTTCTCGTGGGTTGGTTATCTTATTTGTTTAGATTAAAGTATTAACTGTATTACCTTTATCTAGAGTATGTTGCATTATATGGATCATATATATATATATGTGTGTGTGTATAATAACCGGCCATTCGTATTCGTGGATATCCGTCTACTAGGACGGCTAGCCAATCCCTATTGCAGACGCTCGCTCAGGCACATTTGTGTTAGTTCAACACTCACAGAGATTTATACTACAACTAAGTAGTTTCTAGCGTGATCAACAATTTGAACAAGAACGCTCAAGCCCTCGACCACGATAATTCGTGGTTTTGTGCTCGACGAGTTCCGTCTACCCAATTTCACTCACAAGGCTTGGGTTTGGTTTTCAGCACTTTCAAAGGTGCCGCACGTTGGGATCCACCTCGATCCAGTCCGATAACATCAGGAAGTCTTCTTCCTGACATCTCTAAAGCCCATAGAATAATTTGAAACATAAGGTTACCCAACAATGGTATAGGATAATACAACAGTCTTTACTATCCATAACGCACCATTGGCCAGCATATATGAATAGTCAAACCAAAACACAATAGACATGAACTGAAGATTGCATTCAAGCATGATACAGACAGTCGACGCCTGGCTTAGTGTCACATTTCATCTCTCTCTCTCTCTCTCTCTCTATATATATATATATATATATATATATATATATATATATATATATATATATATGTATATTATAAAATATAGTTTTAAGGTTTGCTATATTTACCGGTTAAAGTGCTCAATATCAGCGATTGAGCGTTTGTAAATGTAAAAGTAGACATTGAAATGAAGCCAACACCCAGAGGCGACAGTCTGTTTCATGCTAAACGCAATCGTCAGACCTGACGATTATTTTTAGCATTATACAGATTGTCGCCTTTGCGTGTTGACTTTCAATGTCAACTTTATATATATATATATGTATATATATATATATATATATATATATATATATATATATATATATATATATATATATATATTAATGTGAGTGTGTGTATGTGCGTTGGCTCAATACAATATATATATATATATATATATATATATATATATATATATATATATATATACATGCACACATATATATGTGTGTGTGCTTGCGTGTGTTTTTAGTCACCTTAAGAAAAAGAAGTAAAAAGAAACATTTCCTCCAAAGAAGATAAATGCATTTCCATTAATAAATATCTTTGTTTCATTTGCTGCTTCTATTCCGGTCATTAATCATTATAGTAGCTATGGCAATAATAACTAGACTAAATCTGGCACAAGGCCAAAACTGTGTGCGAGACAAAAAAGTTTACCACTATATGGCAAAGGCCGGCTGTATATATTTGTTTGTAGAAATAATGTTAAATTCGGAGAGCATTAAGAAAACATTGAATTCACAAAATCTCGCGAGAAAAGAATCTCAAGACCATATTTTTTTACAAGAGGAAATTTTTAATGTTTTCTTTTCTTGCCAAATATTTTCTTGAAGTTTTGGATAGAAATTATTTTTGGTCTCAACCCAGGTTTTGCCCGCCCATAAACAAACAACAGAATGCTAACGTCTCGTTATATTCCAATTTCTTCATCTCTTTAATGAGAGTCAATGAAGAAGATTTTTAAAATTTTCGAAATATTCTAAGAATGATAGTTTCAAAATATCATTCGACACTGGAACTTCGGCCTTCATTTTACTTCGAGCCACGATTGCCAACTCAAATGGAACGTGTTAATGTGTTTGTGTATGTGTGAACGAAGGAGAAAGATAGAGGAAGAGAGAGAGAGAGAAAGACAAAGAGAGAAACAATTGTGAACTAATAATAAGTAGGAAGAGAGTAAAACTAAGTAAAGGGAAGGAAAAGAAAGAAACTGGCAGAGGATGTAAGAGGAAGGCAATGATTTTGGCTTGATGAAAAATGAAATATCAGTGTATATATTTTAGATGTATTTACTTAACTAAAACAAATCTAGAGAGATATTGTGTAGCTTCAGGAAGATTAACATCAAAACGCTAGTGGTCCTATGATTAAATTATAAAACTGGACTGAACATTGTGTCTTGATGGTGAGAGATTATCGTTAGTCATTTGAAGCATGTTATAATTTGGGTTTATTATCCTAAGAGACGCCAACTCAAGCAACAATACCCTGATATGTATATGTTATTATAGAGTGTGAAAATAACCTAATATTTGCAATGTCTGTGGGCATACATGGAAGACATCCCATTCGTATTATAAAGTAACAATGCGTATTGAACATTGTAGTAGCATTTGTAAAGAAATGTCAGTGAAAATGTTTCTCAGTTGATTCAAATGCTAAGACAATTCTAATCAGCTGACTGGGGATACTTCCCTCGGGCAACACGTTCTCACGGGATTAGTTTAAGAGGATATGCAAGATAAAGTTTTGGAGCAGAGTCACAAGAAATATTATCAATGTATTTATATATAAGTAATATGCGAATGCGTATGCCTATACTTTTGTATGTGTGTGTGTGTGTGTGTGTGTGTGTGTGTGTGTGTGTGTGTGTGTGTGTGTGTGTGCGCGTGCGTACGTATACTTAAATGCATTTTTACTGAACGTTTAATAGTCAAGTCAAAATTTTTCCAATAAAATTAATGTTAAGCAACCAATGCTTCTAATATTTTCGTATCATTTATGATGAGCGGTTATACAATAGATCTTTATTTAAAATATTGATAATAATTATTTTTAGCTTATATTAGGTTTTATTGAATATCTCTAACGGAACACTGAATTGTTTTTCACTAAATAACTTTTCTCCTCCCCCAATAGGAGTAGATAGACTCACCTAGCGTCAGGTTCATACTCCTCCCCGATTTTTAACAGCTATAGAGATTTATCTCTTGTTTCCTGTTTAGGATTTGTTTTCCAGTTTCTTCTAGAGTCTAGTTCATGTCTATACTCCCAACGCCTCCGCCTGAACTCTGAAATGTTATTCACTAATTAAATATTGACATCATCAAATCTGTCAGTATCTGTCTAACTTTTCTATTATCTTCCCCTTTCTTACGCTAATACTACTCTACACAGTAAGCCTCTATCTTGAGTGGCCCTTCGGCTTTGGATTGGGTGAACATTAGCAAATAAAATAGCAAAACAGACCAAGTGTTACATAAATATTGATTTATAAATAAATGCCAAATATATCAGCCATATATAACCATCATGTTACTTGATTAACACAGAAGTCGTCGCTATCTAATAAGTCACAATTGCTTAACAGACTATCTCATTAAATTGAATAAATTTTTTATGTTCTACTTTACATTCTTAATTAATGAATTAATTGGTTTTCTTATGTTTCAGCTTTAACATTACATGTCGTAGTTTGTATTGCTTCCCAGAAGCCTTCATTACTTTCATTATATATCGTTTTCTGTCGTCGTATACATTACGTTTAATAGAAGTTTATTGCATTAATATCTGAGTAATTCCATTAATATGACCTCTTGAAAACCTCTTTTTGGCAAATTCGGTAATTGTCAGTTTTGTAGCATTGAATTTACTCTTCAGCTTAAAGCTTCTTGGTTATGATTTGTACCACTCATAAATATCTTCTCCAAGAACGACTAGAATATCTCTACATTTATCTTGATAACATTATCTACTCTTATAAAATCTATAATTTTACTGCCCCAGATTCTAGCATCAAACATTATACCATTTGCCTATTTTTGATTTCGCTGATTATTTGCGTCACACACTCAATGCAGTTACAGTCCCACCCAATGTTACTATGCATTTATCACGAAATATTACTAATCATATACTAATTATTACTAATATTACTAATCATATAATAATTACTACTAATATTAATAATCATATACTAATTACTACTAACATTAATAATCATATAATAATTATTACTAATATTAATAATCATATACTAATTATTACTAATATTACTAATCATATACTAATTACTACTAATATTACTATTCATAAGCTAATTATTACTAATATTAATAATCTTATACTAATTATTACTAATATTAATAATGTTATACTAATTACTACTAATATTAATAATCATATACTAATTACAACTAACATTAATAATCATATACTAATTATTACTAATATTAATAATGATATACTAATTATTACTAATATTACTATTCATATGCTTATTATTACTAATATTACTAATCATATACTAATTACTACTAATATTAATAGTCATATACTAATTACTACTAACATTAATAATCATATACTAATTATTATTAATATTAATAATCATATACTAATTATTACTAATATTACTATTCATATGCTTATTATTACTAATATTACTAATCATATACTAATTACTACTAATATTAATAATCATATACTAATTACTACTAACATTAATAATCATATACTAATTATTACTAATATTAATAATGATATACTAATTATTACTAATATTACTATTCATATGCTTATTATTACTAATATTACTAATCATATACTAATTATTACTAATATTAATAATCATATACTAATTACTACTAACATTAATAATCATATACTAATTACTACTAACATTAATAATCATAGACTAATTATTATTAATATTAATAATCATATACTAATTATTACTAATATTACTATTCATATGCTTATTATTACTAATATTACTAATCATATACTAATTAATACTAATATTAATAATATTATACTAATTACTACTAATATTAATAATCATATACTAATTACTACTAACATTAATAATCATATACTAATTATTACTAATATTAATAATGATATACTAATTATTACTAATATTACTATTCATATGCTTATTATTACTAATTTTACTAATCATATACTAATTATTACTAATATTAATAATCATATACTAATTACTACTAATATTAATAATATTATACTAATTACTACTAATATTAATAATCATATACTAATTACTACTAACATTAATAATCATATACTAATTATTACTAATTTTACTAATCATATACTAATTATTACTAATATTAATAATCATATACTAATTATTACTAATATTACTAATCATATACCAATTATTACTAAGATTACTAACCATCTACTAATTACTACTAACATTAATAACCATATACTAATTATTACTAATATTAATTATAATATACTAATTATTAATAACTAATATTACTAATCATATACTAATTATTACTAATATTAACAATCATATACCTTCATTGTAAATTTGCACGTTTGTCTTTGGGATTTTAATTAAAAGCGATAGTTTGAGTATTTTATGAGATTTAGCCATTTTTCTTAATATTCAGTATCTTTGCTCTGTATTTTCATTCGCCAGAAAATAATTTTCAAATATTTTCCTGCTGGTCAATTCATTTTTCTTACTCTTCTAATTAATCCCCAGCTCTTCACTTTGGGAGATTCTTAAAGTGTTCTTGCCAATGTTTCCAATTTTCTGTTGTTTTGTTATCCATAATTTCCAAATTATTTTCATGTCACTCTTGAACTTATGAATATCTTCTCTCACTTCAAGGTTATCTTGTTTCTTACAACCTTTAGAAATGTTTATATTTTATGAAACTAAAAATAACTATCAATAAATATTTAGTTACAATAAGGCTCTTCAAATGTGTAACAAATCTCGCACTACCAAATAAGTTATTATAAATACATTAAATGAAAGAGATATTGTAAAGTGAAACTCTCTCGGTATTTTGATCATATAAATATATCCTGAAAGCCAATTTTATTATAACAAGGCTCACATGCATAACGAAATTTGACATTTTGTATATACATATGCTCGTGTATGTTTGTAAGTGTCTGTCTATACGGAGCTCATCTATTTCTGTCTCTATTCTGCCCGTTCTTTCACCCCTCTCTCTCTCTCTCTTTCACTTTTCCTATCTCTCGCTCTCACCATAGTACGATATCATTGCAAACTAGTTGGAAACCAAGAGATAATCGACTTCACTACCAATGACTTGCGAGATTAGTTTGCTAAGCAATAGTTTCTGGCAAGTTTTTCTTCACACACGTAGACACACACACACACACACACATATATATATATGATAAAATATAGTTTTAAGACATGTTATATTTATGCGTTAAAGTGCTCAATATTAGAACGTATGTAAATATAAAAGTGGACATTGAAGTCATCAGCCAAAGATGACGGTCTGTTTCATACTAAAGGCAATCGCCAGTCAATCGATTGCGTTTCTCATGAAACAGACTGTCGCCTGTTGGTGTTGCATTCAATGTCCACTTTCATATTTATTTATAGAGACAAAATGAATAATAAAAAAAAAGACAATAGGAAAAATTATACTCATCCGACGCGCTTGGTACTCTGGGGGATTTTACCAAGGCAATTGATAAAGTCCCTCAGAGGACGAAATGCGTCAGACTTTTTTCCTATTGTCTCTTGATATATATATATATATATATATATATATATATATATATATATATATATATATATATATATATATATCTTGTTATATATTTATATATATATATATCTATCTTGATATATATATCTATCTTGATATATATATATATATATCTCTTGATATATATATATATATATATATATATATATATATATATATATCTTGATATATATATATATTTAAAATGCAAAACACACACACACACACACACACATATATATATATATATATATATATGAGTAGGGGCCACGGAAGGAAAACACGGAACACGGGTTAGAGGTAAGAAAGATATATTAAACAGAAAAGTTACAAAGAATAGTGTAAGAGTAAGCAGAGCTTACTATCCAGGAGTGTCCGATATTGGTATCGTACGCGGCTGCGCATTACTGGTGCTACTCCCATGATACTACCATTCACATAATATAGTACTGGGAGAGTCCATGATGTAGGAAAGTATCGGTCTCACAACACCCCCCTTCCAAGAGTTTTCCTCTTTTCTTTTCTTTTCTTTTTTTTTCTCTTTTTTTTTCTTGAAGGAAAGAAAAAAAAATTAAAACTATTAATCCCTCTTCCTCTTGGTATTCACGTCGAGTGGTTGTGTAAATTTTCTCTTTCTCCCCGAGCATCGTATTTCCGGAGATACTTGGGGCGTGTCAAGATCGAAATATTCGAATATTACGTCGATCGGCTCTTCGCAGATATTTTTTGGTGATTCCTCAGATTCCTTCAAACGGCATTTCCTGAGCTGGTTCATATGGCGTTTGTGGGTATTTTTCGGTCCCTGGACAATATAGACCAGTTCGCCAATTCTCTGTTTGATGTTGCCTACTTCCCAGAATGTTAGGTTGTTTTTGTAAGTCGTAAAAAGGACTTTGTCGCCAGGATTAAAGTATTTCTTAGGGAGCGAGACGGTTTTCTTCAACTTCGCTTGCCGTGGAATGAGTTTATCAAAGACGGACTTGATTTTTCTTGCGAACATTGTTTCTGCAGGCGAGCGTCCCATAGGCGTGTTAGGATTAGGGGTTATCCTATACACCTGCAGAAACTGTTGTAATGCTCTATCCGTCGGTGTGCCTTGTGCCTTTTTTAAAGCTCTTTTTAGAGTGTCCACGAACCTCTCGGCCTGACCGTTCGACCTGGGGTGATACTGAGGCGTCGTAATGTGGTCCACTTGATACGACTTGCAAAAGTCTCTGAATTCACTTGATGTGAATTGAGTGCCGTTATCAGTCACTACACAATCTACCACGCCAAAACGCGCGAATAGCTCGTGTAAAAATCGGATCGTGCAGTTGTTGGTTGATTTTTTACATTGCATGACCTCAGGCAATTTTGAGTGGCTATCCACAACAATAAGGTAGTACATGTTGTCTAGGGGCCCTGCAAAATCCACATGAATTCTCTGCCATGGATGGTCTGTGTTTGGCCATGGTTTACAGTCGCTGAAAACGTTAGAAATTCAGGCATTTCCAACGTTTGTGGAACAAGGTTATGTTAGGCCCGAATAGTTCCGTCAGGAGCTTAATAGTCTCTGAGAAATTCAAGTCCGTAATTTTCTTGGGTAATATATAGTCTATGAACCACACATGTTCGATAGCTCCCAGTTTCCTTAATAACAGACGTATCTTTTTCTCACTAGGCCATTGTTCACAGTCTACATTGAAAATATCTTCATAATGCCTGTAAAAGCCTCGCATGTTTTGTCTTCCTCTGGTACGTATTCGAATGTTTCAATCGAGTAGTAGATTGTACTCTGGAAAAATGGCGTATCTTTTTCAGAGTTTTTAGAGCCGTTACATGAATTTACAAGTAATTCTTCAAGTTGTTTTTGCTGTAATTCTGTTTTCTGAAGTGTAAATTGTTGGAATTCTATTTGTTGTTTATGTACTCCATAAACAATTGTTGCTGTCTTTCGTCTGATTTTTGTTGGTGGAGTTTCTGTCTTCGCTTTTTTGTTGTTGAAGTTTCTGTTCTGTTTGTTGGTCCGACTGTAATTTGAGGAATCTTTCTTTCAATTTCTGCTGTCTTTCATCTGATTTTTGTTGGTGGTCCATCTGGACCTTTAACATTTGGACAATTATTTTTTGGAATTCTTCCATATTTAGATAATATGAAGAAAAGTAATGAAAGAACACACAAAACAGAAATAAATAAATAAATAACAGCAATTACTGTTGCTTTGAAAACCCGTGTACCAAATCTAGTAGTCAATTAATAAAATTAATAAGAACTACTTACTGGTTTAGATCTTTCGAGATACCGTTGTTCCGTTAATTTCAATGTAACCATTTAAATTTTCTCCACACTTATTATGTTTTTTTTAGAAGTGTGGGGACAAAATATCACTTAGACAGCAAAAAAAAATAAATAAATACACTGGATTTTTTTTCCTTCTTTTGGGAGAATTTACTTTGCTTTTTTTTAAGAAAAACTCACCTCAATCAATTTGAGGGGAGGGTAATTTTATGCACGAGATTTGTAGGAATTCAAATCAATTTCATAAGATTTTTAAACACTTTGCTAAATGCGCGACTTGGTGAATAGTTTTTTCGAACTTGAATCAAACGTATTACTTCGAGCTCTTGAGTTTGTCAGTTTGTTTTGAGCACAAGCTGTTTTTTGTAAGCAGTCGTTCTCGATACTTGGTTGCTCGTTTATTTGTTTGCACATACTTGAGTAACCTTGAAAGGTATTGCGTTTCGTTCGCTGATGTAGTAATGCCAGCTCAAATTCTAGTTCAACACTGATGTGGGAACCAGTGGGGTTAAACGAGTCCTCTGTCGCCACTGATGTGGGACTGGGGCTTTGGGGTTTCGGTGTGGGTGCGTGTCTCGAATCCTCTGTCGCTACTGATGTGGACCAATTCCTCCGCCCACTTCGTAGAAATAATCAAAGATGCTCCCATCCTATCCAACCAGATAGTGAGCTTGGACGTGGTGAGTTTGTTCACCAAGGTACCCACGGAGGAGGCACTCTCAGTAGTCAGAGACAGATTGACCTCTGACTCTTCCCTAGAAGAACGGACCAGTATTCCAATAGATAATCTGATGGAGATGTTGACTTTCTGTACACAAACAACACACTTCGGAATGGGATCACACATATATCGACAGGATGAGGGCTTAGCAATGGGCTCGCCATTATCACCAGCAATGGCGAATATATACATGGAATACTTTGAAGAAATGGCATTAGAATCTATATCTCTAAAGCCAACTATATGGTTAAGGTACGTAGATGACACCTTCATACTCTGGCCACTACTTGACCATGTGAACTCAATAAGACCTTCGATACAATTCGTAATGGAGAAAGAGAGTAACAACACACTCCCATTCCTGGATGTACTAATATCTCGAACAGAGCATGGGTTCAAGACATCCGTATACCGTAAACCGGCATTCACCGGACAGTACCTCAATTACAACTCCCACCATCCATACAGCGTAAAGAAAGGGATCGTCCGTTGCTTACAACACCGAGCAAAAGTCATAAGTGGCGACCCAGAGACGTTAGATAAGGAATTGGTCAGTATAAGTAGTACCCTACAACGTAACAACTACCCTGGGTACATGGCAGCAGCCCCCCAAAACTGGGATAGGCGGGTACAAGAGGAGGAGGGGGACAACAACACTCAGAAAACAGTCTGCCTGCCTTATGTGAAGGGGTTATCAGAGAAAATACAAAGGATCTGCCGTCCATATAACATCAGGACAACCTTCAAAAGCGTGACAGCACTTCGCAGATATCTCTCTCGAGTGAGACCCTCCCATAGAGGAGAACATGACTAAAGACTGTGTGTACGCTATCCCGTGCAGCTGCGGAAAGGGATATAAAGTCGAGACAGGCCGCCCCCTCAAGGTAAGTCTTCAAGAACACCAGAAAGCTGTAACGCGAGGGGAAGTAGAAAAACCAGGCGTGGCTGACCACATATGAAGAGAGAAGGGAGATCACCGTCCCCTGTGGGATCATGTTGAGATCATAGACAGGGAACACCATTGGAAAATTCGTAAACTTAAGGAATCAGCACATATGCTAGGCCACAAAAATCTCCTGAGTCGACCAAGCATAGAAATAAATACAATATGGGAACCAGTAATAAAGAGTGCCAGAGAAAAGCAATGATAACAAAGTTGCAATATGAGCTCTGGTAAAAACATGCAATGATAACAGCAAAAATTGCAATATGAGCACTGGTAAAAAATGATTGCTGAAAACATTAGGTTTATAATACCCAGAAATTCATACCCAGATGTCCTCAAGGACACATGGCACAGTGCATAAAGGCGTTGGTTAGATCCAGTGACAGACTCAAAGAGTGTGAGTTCAATACCCGGTTAAGAACTTTCAGAGGGAAATTTAGCAGGAGATAACTGATAACTGACATCCATCAAACATGGCACGTGGAACTAGAACAGTCTACTCCAGTGATCGAAATAAAGGGTTCAGTTCGAAATTCCAGCCACCTGAAGAAGGCCGGAGCGTACAACGGCCGAAACGTTGTGACAAATATGGCGACAAAGATGAGGACAATAGTCCGACTAACGTAAATACTGTACATAATGCCTCATCTCAGAAATATAGACAGACTCTGAGGTTAAAAACAATGTTGAAGTTTATACTTGTAAAAATATTTAATCTCAACACTTCGTTAAATAGAGTGGAAAGTTTATTTCTGGTTTATTATTTTGATTCTGTGCTGATTAATGTGTTCTTAGCATAAACGTGTTTAACTCACTACAAACTGTCTTATAGATTTTCTTTTCTTTTCGCCTCGTCAGATTTCGTATAAATGTTTCCTTATTTACATTATTCACATTGACTGGGGTATTGTCCTCATCTTTACTGTCATACTCACAACGTTTCAGTTGTTGTAAGTTCCGGCCTTCTTCAGATGATAATACTTGGAATTTATTTCATCCGGGGAGGGGGTAGATTGATGGAATTAGAATAGTCCATCTTCGTGGGTTAAATAAAGTTGTCGGATCGAAATTACAACTAATATCATCTGAAGATGGCCGGAACTTACAACAACTGAAACGTTGTCAGTATGGCAATAAAGATGAAGACAAAAGTCCGATCAATGTAAATAGTGTAAATAGTTACAATACTTCATCTAAAAAATACAGACAAATGTTTCGTTGTTATTTTTTTATCATTATTATTATTATTAGCATGTTAAAACTTTTCCATGAAAGTACTGCCAAACAAACTAGCCAGCAACTCTGTCTACTTCCTGGTGCTGAGATTTTCTCTCCTCCGTAAATTAACTCCATGTCGAATTAAAGTGAACAGATGGTGATCGTGTAATTAACACCGTAGTGTGTAATTAAAATGTTAGAATAAACCAGGTGAACCTCATTGTATTTCATTTGAGCTAATGTCAAATCTCGGATTACATGAGGAGAGATCATGACACTGACTGAAAAGTTTTGAAGAGAGATGGTGACGATTAGTAAGTACTCTCGCAATTGGTGAACCTCTAAGGCCGCAATCCAAGAGAACGAAGCTATGAATGACATTTGATGATAGAGATATGCTTTATTAAAGACTTCCGTAAGAGAGGGAAGAAAGTCTGTTCGTGAAAAAAAGAGAGAGAAAGGGTATGCTTTTGACCCATGAATTCATCCACGAATGAGAATTTTCGTTTAGAAAACTAAACGAAATGTCGTTTATTGTTTTATCTCGTCCCTAGCTTGAGTAAAAATAACAGAGTTTGTTTTTTTTGTATTTTCTATCAGTTGTATTTACTTATTATCAGTGAGGCGAATTTTGTGACGAAAAACAGACCTGAGAACATCATTAAGAAGTTCTTTCTTACAAAACTCTAATATTTTATGAGATTATTTATTCAATGCTAGTTCACCCAATAAAAGGCCCAAGGTCCTGAGGTGAGGAACAGTTTAAAATGACGAGAGATGCCCGCGTCTATAAAATGATTCTTCAGAAGACAGATTTATAAAGTTCGCAGTCGTATTTTAACTAAGTTGAACTAAGTTGAACACCTGAAAAAATATCGGAGGTGCAAACTACGATTTTCAGCTGAACTGGGTATAAAGAGACAACGGATTTAGATAAAAACGCACTTGTTGTGGCACGATGGTGACAATGTCTAATGTCGGAAGTTCCTTGATGACAATATTGTTAGAAAGAAAGAAATTACGAGGTCTTCGAAATTAAGCTTCAGCAGAATTTTAATGCCAACGATTAGACTGCCTTTATATCTTCTCTTCTATTTTTATCATTTCCTTTTGTTTATTCTTTCTTCTTTTAGCAAGAATTTCTTTAATATCGACATTCTTTTTAATATAAACAATTTCTTTAACACCACAGGTGAAATCAGGTTCCTTAACTACATGCTTTGATTCTATCCCAAAATATATCTTTTGTTATTCGCCTTTATTTTCAGAGATTCACTTCCAAATGAAGATTTTATGTAACTTGCTTTGATACTGAAAATTCAAGTACATCATCCCTGATGGTGGCAGTTGCG
>OZ038484.1:1245546-1435546 GCA_964036315.1 Acanthosepion esculentum | reverse complement strand
GTAGAGCAGAAAACTAGCAATTTAGGACCTAGAAAAACGAAATAATGGAGAAATAGAGACACCCAAATAAATATCTACTTTGTTACTTAATACAATACAACTTACCAATACAAATATACCGAAACTCATTCAAATAAAAACCAGATAAAAAGTATACACAAACAGAAACACCTAAACATACAGACAGACATAAACATACACGCAAGTATTTTCACGGGTCCAGCTTGTATAATAATAATAATAATAAATAATAATAATAATAATAATAATGATAATAAATAATAATAATAATAATAATAATCTTTCTTTAATATTAGCAAAGCTGATTCAGCAAGCCAAGAGAATTCATGAGCCGCCATATGCACATGGATTTTAAATATTTTGCCAATAATAAAAATAAATTAGAATCTCTCGGTCAAAAGTTTAGAAACTTTAATCTCGATACAAGAATGGAATTTGGTATTGAGAAATGTTTTGATGTTGATAATGAACATAGGAAGACAGAAACGACAGAAATAATTGCTTTTTGTTTTGTTTTTTTATAGGAAATCATGAAGATAACTCAAAGAAAAGGATAACTTGAAGAATCGGTGTAGTCACTAAGCCGAAGCAAATATATTCTAAATAAATAATAACCTCCACAAGAAAAGACTAAAGAAATAAAGACCTGGGCAGATTCCATTGTGAGGAATTTTAGACTTTTCTTAAACTAAATAAGAGCAGAACTAAAAAAAACTGTTTCACAAGATCAAAATATGAGCTGATAATATTCTAAGTCTTTCAAGAACAAATTGTTAATCATTTATTTGTCTTATCAAACTAGCATCAAATTAAGAAGAAAAATTGTTTATAAAAAATATGCCATTTTTGTAATAATTTGTTGATCTTGCAAGCTATTCGATAGTGTCATCGGGTAGATAGTCAGTAGGTGTAGACATTCCTGTGGCATTTTTCCAGCTGAATAAGACAAAGTAGCATTTGGTGTTTTACCCGCCATCTTAATTGTTGTGAGGCTACATGTCATTCAGCCTTCTTTAATAATTTGACTTTGTTATTGTCGTAAGAATTAACCAGTCGCTCTTACAAACGATCACATAATGTCGAGCTTTCTAGGCGATTAAGTAAGTTTTCCAATTGGTTGTCTTCGCAAAATTCCGATTCTTTCTGGATTCTACCACCAGTTGCTTTTTGTAAATGCCTTTGATCAATCATCTTGGTATTTTGGACCTCTCTTCATGGTGGATATTTTCACTTCCTTCTGATTAAGAGGCTGGAATATGGACAAATATTCAGTCGGATACAGATCATAAGACGGACTGGTCTACTTGAGTATGTTGATATTCTTAGTTTTTGCTTACATTGGTGTTATTTTTTTAGATTGTTGTCTTACTGAAACCCACTATTATACTTTATTTTTAAAGCCTTTAATGATGTAAGTAGTGTCTTGTTTATATATACGTATTTCGATACTTTCTTCCATCAAATCTGTGAAGTCGTCCTGTAGTATGTGATGAAAAACAATCCCATAATATTACATTGCGCCTTCCATTGGTCGTTCTTTTTCTTCCAAACTTGATGATATGAAATGAAGCCAGATATCGCTATGTTGGTTTAATCAGAGCAATGAATATTATTCCAGTTGGTATCTATCTGGCTTACGTAAATCTTCCTTGGTAAACTTCAGACATGGCTCCGAGCGTGATTTCTTCAGAAGCGGTACATTGTGTGCTGTAGTGGTCGGCAACTTGAGTTATAACTATTGTCCCTGATATTTGTAAGTTTTCTACCAACTCTTTGCGAATAATACTACATAATTATTCATTATCATTCTTACAATCCTGCTTGCAGTATAGCTTGAGATCTTTCGAGGGCACCAAATCGAGGACAGTTCACTGTCAAGCCATGATTCTTCAACTTGCAAACTATCGAACCAATGGTGCACGGAAATTGTAGTTTTTTTCGCTCTGTAACCATACCGTTACGATAAAGACTAGCAAGAATCCAGAGAATATTTCTTCTTTTTGGAATTATGCTTGCGAGTTCGATGACGGTTAGCAATACCGTTACGATAAAGACTAGCAAGAATCCAGAGAATATTTCTTCTTTTTGGAATTATGCTTGCGAGTTCGATGACGGTTAGCAATACCGTTACGATAAAGACTAGCAAGAATCCAGAGAATATTTCTTCTTTTTGGAATTATGCTTGCGAGTTCGATGACGGTTAGCAATACCGTTACGATAAAGACTAGCAAGAATCCAGAGAATATTTCTTCTTTTTGGAATTATGCTTGCGAGTTCGATGACGGTTAGCAATACCGTTACGATAAAGACTAGCAAGAATCCAGAGAATATTTCTTCTTTTTGGAATTATGCTTGCGAGTTCGATGACGGTTAGCAATCAAATGAAACATTGTACCATAATTCCATGAACATTATCTACTGCTTAGAACAACATCGAATAAGCGACAGCTATTTAAAACCAACGACCTACAAGTTGACGTCTAGTGTTATTTTACTCCTTTTATGAATTAGTATTGAATATGTTTTTCCATACTTTTAAAATATGATTTATAATTCTATAATAATTTGTTTTTGAAACATTTTCTTATATTTACGATTATAAACATGCAATAGATTTGCGGTGTACTTTTCAGGCAAATCTTACGGCGTGTGAAAGTAAATAATGAAATAAGAACTTTTTATGAAGTGCATAGATTACTTATTTCCCTCATTGTACCTATACATTAAACTTACTTTTATTCTTGCTTCCTAGTTTTTATTTATCAATGTTTTGCTCCCTTCCTCTTCTGTTCATATCTATCTATGTATGTATGGATGGATGTATCTATTTATCTATCTAATTGCATAAATATCTATTTTGATGGCTAGATGCGCTTATCGCGCAATGCACTGTTTCTGAGTTTTGATCAATTCTCAATGTCGATATAAAGAGCAGAATTTAGATCATTGTTTTCTTAAAAGATCGGCGTTAAACAATATATGCTGATTTCCTTTCAAAATCTACGTGTTTGCTATGCATATCCCTCGCGCCTTTTTAATTTTAAGAAAGTGCTTCCTCAGTTCTCACTGAGGAATTACTATTTTTAAGATAATCCGAAGTATATATGGAAATTATTAATCTATGTCAAAATTATTTTCTTTTTAAAAACTTTTCTTTGTATTTTGCATGTATTTCTTTCTATTCTCAACGTTTTTTTCCGTTTTTCGTATCGCCTCTTCATCTTTCAGGGTTAGGGTTGTAGAAAGAATAAAGAGGTGTTGGGGTTTTTGGGTACCTTAGTGTACTAGTGAGCCAGCGAAAATGAGCTGACTCATTTTATAGTTCCCCAATAGAAGTGTTAACCAAGCAGAAGGCTCAAAATATTCAATACGACGTGTATAAAGGCAGCCATGTTATTTACGGAATATGCACAGCCAGCCTTTGATATCGAACACTGAAAAATTACGGAACAGCTGCTGGTGGTATTGGCGATATAGTCAGATTCAGTAGAGTGTCTGACTCGTGAGTGTTAATCTTTAACGTTGTTTCATTGAACAGATTACGTACTGCGCTGTATTCTATATTCATAGACTATGGTGAACATGGTCAACAAATACGACCATAATAGCCTCATCTACAAGAAAAAAATGGCTAAAAATCATGGAATCATTAATAATTTTAAAAAATCCAACACTCAATAATATCAAATATGAATACGGCAATAATTGCAGACCATTTTTGTAAAATAAAAAACATTTCTATAAATATAGATATGCATATATAAAAATCTATATATTGAGTTAAAATTAAAATTTACACAGTTTATATTCAGAAATAATTGTACAAATGCAAAAATTGAATAAAAAGCTTAATCCCAGTGCCATGTCAACCGTCTTTAATAACACACACACACACAAACACACACGCACACACACACACACACACACACACACACACACACACATATATATATATATATATATATATATATATATATATAGTGCAGGTAATCGATCCGTTGGTATATAATCTGGGTGGATCCTAGTAATATTAGTTATAAGAACTGATCCACAGATAGCTCGATGTATTTATTATAACAGCATATGTATTTTTCAGTGTATAGGAGTAGCTAATTTTGATTTACTTCCTGTTGAATATCTTATTTAGCAGGGTTTTTTGTTGAAGTGTTTAGTAATTAAATTTAACAAGTACTGTCCGATGTTGATACCTGACAGTTTGCAGAAGGGGGAGTTGAACTAAGTGATTTTTTTTCTTATTTTTACACCTAGTATTATCCACAATCTATAAGTCTATAAACTCAACTAATTTACATTAATGTTAACGGGCTTAAGTTTAATTCCCCCATCGCTTATTAATAATATTGGACAGCTGCAGTACAAAAACTATTTACTGTGAATCCCAGAAAAACACACTTTATAAGAAAAGCCACATGGCAGGAACTGATATTAAACTACAAACCACAATCCTGGCCACAAATAAACTCCAACCACAGACCGCTTCTCCAGGGATAAGATATTTTACGCCCCCACCACTCGCTAATACAAAGCCATTCTCATTAGCAAGGCGTCTACCAGAGGAGGACTGACATTGAAAATAAATTTAAAACAATGCTCCGAGACCGACACTTAGGGGCTGATAATAGCCGTGTACAGAACGTTATGACACATTTACGCGGCTTCAAAATTAACTCCACCTCCAATCCCGCTAAAAAGTGAAATAGATACGTATTTGCTTTTTGTTGTCGATTTTCTTCTCTGGTCCGTGCCCCTTCATGATCATGGCTCTCCACAACATCCTTTCATTTGTAGCTGTACCATCTGTTTGCATAAGATCGTTACTTAAACTGAAACTACTTAGTTGCTGATATGCTGCGTCTATGATATTCTCAGCATCCTTCTGTAGAACTACATCTCTGCAGCCTTCCTTTTCAACTTTGAAGAAATTGTTTAGCATTCATTGCCATATTGGAGAACTGATATTACATAGCAGTTGTGTATCCTCTTTTTTGTTTCTGATTAAATCTTCCAGTTCCATAAAACTTAGATTTTGGAATGTATCATTTGATATTCTAATGTACCTAGTGAAATCATTTTCAAATTGTCCGTCCTCTGCTAAAACGCTTCTCAAATATTAAAATTTTCGTAATGGGTTGATTTTGACGTCTCCAATTCGTGGCTTGCATCCGCGGCTGTTCCTCTTGCTGACAATTCTGTCTTCTTACAAATGTTTCTTCCTATTTTCTTACCGTTTTCCTTTATTAAATTTTTCTAGTGGTTCCTATCGTTATCTTTCTTTGTACACAATCAGCACTGTGTCATCGTCGTGTCATATTCTTCATATTATGCTCACCAATAATAAATTCGGGTAGAAGACCGAGTTCTCTTTAGATCGTTTATCGGTAAAGGCTGGAATAAATGTGATGAGAAAACACACACTTGTCTGACGTTCCTTTCTATTTTTGTGTATTTCATTAATTTTCTATCCGTATGCAGGTGATTTGCTCCCAGTATAAATTCTGGATTATTTTAATATCTTTCACAAATAAAACGAATTTTCCTAGCAGTTTAGAAAGACCTTTATGTCGTACCTTTTGAAATGCTTTTCTATTTTGAAATGATTTATTTACGTAGATATCCTTCTGCTTTTGTATTACTCTTTCTGTCTGCATTTTTTCCTAATTTCGGTGTCGTTATTAAATTCCGTAGTCGTCATTAGTTTGTCGGAGTTAACTTCTCCTTAATTCCCTAATTGTTCACTAGGGGTCGCTTTCCCTACACTATAAATACTGGGCGACT
Organism: Acanthosepion esculentum; assembly: GCA_964036315.1. Classification (NCBI taxonomy): domain Eukaryota; kingdom Metazoa; phylum Mollusca; class Cephalopoda; order Sepiida; family Sepiidae; genus Acanthosepion; species Acanthosepion esculentum. The sequence goes on along the minus strand of OZ038484.1, from coordinate 1,429,729 downwards.
TCTTGCCTCATTCTCTTTTTACTTTGCATTTCAGCAGGCATTTAAAAATGTGATCTCTCGCAGAAATCTGCATTTTGCCCACTTGTGGGAAAACGCCATTAAACACACATACACGTACGTACGAACATTCATCAAAATACAAACTCTTTACGTCCACGCACAAACACAAATGTTGATGTCTTTGTCACTTGTAAATTTCTTGTTTAATACATATATTTGTTTATATATATACATCGGTCTTGTTTGTTTGTTTTGTTTTTTTACATCTTCGGTTGAACTCAACTTGAGTCCGCCATGTTCTTGTCGTTGGCCCTTCTTCTAGCAGAAATAAACAGCACGTGTTCCTAATTCAACAACTCGCAAACCCACACAGTCCTCTACAAGTTTAAATATATCATTTATTGCAATTTACTAAACTTAGCCACACGTCAACAAGTATAAAGCACCCAGTTAGGGTTAAGTTCAATATAATAATACTAGCTCGCTAATTATTATGTTTTCTTTAAATATATCCTGAATGATCATTATGTAGCCATTAATGTGCTATTCTCTGATTGTTTCTGAACGTACGTACTTAGAGCAAACGAAAATAAGTGTTTTAAAAATTAGTTGCGATGAAGATGGAATTTCATCTTTGCTACAAGATATCTATAGATTACAACAATTTTGGTCAGAATTCTTTCAAGATAGTATTTATACTAAACCAAATTTAACACGAGGCTGCATCAATATATCGTAAGAAATGATTTAGGAATTTTTTATACAAGTCAGAACGATAATACTATTTTTTTTTAAATTTCAGCCAATGCTTTTAATTTATTTCCCAAGAACAAAAAATAATAAAATCAAAGATAGAAAAGATGTGATTTCTCTTCAACCTGCAACTCAAGCCACAAGCCACCCAGAAAATAAATTTACGATTACCTCACAAGATAAAATTATCAAATTCTCACGGTTATTGCCTTTAAATTTACAAAAAGAATTAAAAGAAAATGAAAAGCAAATCATTAAGTTTATGCACGTTTCTTTAGAACCAAATACAAACTAGAGTCGTTCGTGCAATAATATACGTCATTATGTATTTTTGAACATGTGCAACCGTAAACATCTGCATCGCAATTGGCGTGCATCGGCAACATTCTGTGCACACGAGAAAAAAGAAACTTACATAAGAGTTTGTGATAATGGTAATATGGCGGATTTATTTGAATAATATTATCTAGTTGAAGATTAAATTTATAAAGAGTATTGTAACGAAGGTTATCACTTCCGTTGGTGGGGATGCTTTTATTTACATATTCAAACGATTGACACGAGGAAATTTTGCGAATACAACATAATTATATAGCTTCAACTTTTCAAGACAGGACATAATATGCTGGCGATGAAAATGGCCGTTTAAATGACCAGCGTAGAAAATGTTTTGAAGGATGATTAACTGTATCTCCAGCAACCGGTATGCGTTTTTATGGGCCACTGATTTAAAACAAACACATGGACACACACACACATACATACATACATTCATATATATATATATATATATATATATATATATATATATATATATATATTAGTGACTATACATACTATCCAACATCAAAAGCAGGACTCGGAGTTTCATACAGTTTATGCAATCTTCAGGTGTAGAGATATTCTGACCGTTAAATAGTTCACGTTCTCGTGGTGATAATTCAAAAATGTGTGAATTTCCTGTTTGTGAATTAAATTAAGGAAAATAGGTAGCATTTAACTAACTTTGCTCATTCTCCAACACTAAAAATGATTTTCAACAAAAATAACATCAAGGTAAGTTATAGCTGTACAAGAAATATAGATAATTACATATCCTAACATAACAACAATATATTAAGCAAGCTTCCAAACGAAACACTAAAAAATAATCCTACTAAAAATCAATGTAACTGCCGTAAAAACGTAACCTGCCCATTAAACGGCCAATGCATGGCTGAAAGTGTTATATACTCCGATGATGATCTTAAATATTACTTATATTTCTAACCTGCGTTCTAGTTTAAGCAAAATTAATTAGGGTATCTTATGTTAAAATCACATGTTCATATATATATATATATATATATATATATATATATATATATATATATATAGGATTCATGTGAGTAAAGGTTTGTCAGGATCCCGACTCCAGAGTTTCGTAGACGGACCTTCAAGGGATATCATCAATTGACTGCTTATATTTTTCCTTTTTATATATACATTATCACTGGTGTAATTTTCTTCTATCTTTTTGTGTTGATATATATATATTGGGTTCGAATCCTGCCGAGTGAGCATATTTTTCTTTAATAAGATTTCTCGAATATTCAGGCCGATGGACGAAAATAAGTAAATCTACTGTTTAAGAAATAAACGGAGCATCTAATCAAATACGTGTATCGACTAAAAATAACGTCTAATGTGAATGAGTCCGATAATTATTTTAATATAGTTTCTATTTATACGTTATTTATACAGACACAATTATTTAAGTAAATGCTCTGTTTATTATAAGCAGTATTGATTATATTTACCGACCTGAATGTCCGAGAAATTTCCTAGAAAATGTTTCCTCTGACAGAAATCGAACCTGTATCCTACACCAAACCGTCATTTGGCCTAACGTGTTATACAATTTAGCAACAGAGGTAGCGTCCGGTTAGTAAAATCAAAATAAACAGTAATTTGACTTTGCTGACCAGATGCTTCCTCTGTAGCTAAATGGTATAGCACATCTCGCCAAATGAAGGTTACGTGTAGGACACGGACACACACACACACACACACATACACATATATATATATATATATATATATATATATATATATATATATATATATATTAAGAACAAATAGTAAAACGTTAGTAAATTTAACAAGTTTTGTTATTTTTATAGTAGCATCAACAGAATTCCTTTAGGGCAAAAGAATATCCAAAAGTCACCTCAACGTTGAAAAAAATTCTCATAAAGCTATAGTAAAAGTAACGAAACCTGTCAAATTTATAAACTTTTTCCTATTTGTGTAACCTGACACCAGTCGTGTGGCCAGTGAATAGAATGCTGGGGCCGTTCAGGGATTTAGCCCTTGAAATCTAAATAATCATGGAATCTTGGCTCGACAATATTAACTATAGAATTATTGAATTAAAATAAAATATCTCTTTATTAACAACAATAGGGCAATAACAATTTAAAACCGTTTGTATTTTAGAATGCCTTAATTTTGGTTGTAAATAACAACATCTCTGGATGCCTTTCTTATTTCATTTTCGTAGTATTTTAAGATTATTTTTCCCACGAAAGCAAAGAATGTTGATAAATTGAAGTTGGAAGATTGTGTTGCTTTGATCTTCTGCGAGTAAAGGATCATCTTCCTTCCTTTAAATATCATTGGAAATCCTGGCTATACCGATTGCGATGTCAGTCATGCCTAATATTTATGTTTAATATAAGAGAGACGCTATCGGATGAAGTTAAATCTGACATATTTGCAGATAAACTCGTTGGAATCGAGCTTATTATCAATTGCTTTCCAGAGAAATGCACTTTCTGACGCTATTCAGGTGAGCGTTCTCGATGTAACCATGTACGTAATAGAAATTCGCGTGGGTCGCTGTGCACTTACAAACATATTTCTGCTTCTGTGAGCGCATCGCCATGTGTGAAGTATCAGGCGAATTCGAGCTTCTGAAATGACGAGAGGAATGGAATTTCTTTGCTTACGTATTTAGAAGTGAACCGTCGAATCTCTTCAATTTCGTTCCTTCTAGCATTGGCTGTTCTGAAATTATCTTTCGTGCCAATTGTAGGATATAATTTCACGCTTTTCAACTCAAGATGTGTGATTTGACCGAAATTCTTCTGAAACACACGCGTCGGAGCTGGTCAGAACAGTAGATTTCTACACTGATATTTGTCCGATTCCAATAAGTTTGACACAGGGCTTTATTCACGAACGACCCATTAATGACCCCCATCTCTGTCAATGTTTTTGAGAAACTGGCATACTAATTAGTAGTGAATTTTGCAAATATTATACCAGTTTGTTATGTATGCTAAAGTAATCATTCTCTACGTATGTTTCGCATGTTTCTGAGGATTTTACCATTTTTACTTACCTTGGTAATTACACTTCCGATTAATTCCCTCCCCAGTTACTATTTGCAATACCTTGGTGCTACTTTCTGCAGCTAGAATTTATTTTCCAACAAGACGCCAAGTGCTAATCTAAGCATACACCCACTAATATGGACAGGCATATACAGGCAAGCACATAGAAGTCGAGATCATTATATTATATATCAACATGGGTTAACTTGGATAAACTTGTAATGTTGACATCAGAAAAAAAGGATTTGTTTTAAGTTTTTCTTTTTTATGTCCTATCAACATTTTCTGTGTGTGTGTTTTTTTTTGTTTTTTTTTTAAACCAAAACATAGAATTGTAGAAGGTCGCTTAGAGTAGCCGGTGGTTCCTTAAGTGATTAAAAAAGAACCGGGGTGCTCAGCATCATTTGAACGAAAGCTCAGAGAATACACAAAAGGGGTACAAAAATGCAGCGTCCAAATGCATATGAAATTCTCATATTGCGACAGAGAATCAACAGTACCTGATGATATCGTAAGGTATTGTTGATTAAACATTGGATTAGTAAAAATTATAATTGTTGCCAGGTTCATTTGTTATGTACACTATAACTAATGTTGTGAAATCAATATCTATCTATCTATCTATCTCTCTATCTCTCTCTCTCTCTCTTTATATATATATATATATATATATATATATATATATATTAGGCTATCACACCGAAAACATGTCAAAATCGCTAAACAATCGTCGTGTTTTCGATGCGTATCAATGCATCTCATCAGGCGATTGTAAATTACTGCACTCGCCAATAATTTACAATCCCTGATGAGAGGCAATGATACGCATCGAAACACGACAGCAATTGTTTAACTATTTTGACATGTTTTCGGTGTAATATCCTAATATATATATATATATATATATATATATATATATATATATATATATATATATATATATATATATATATGCGTGTGTGGGTGTGTGTGTGTGTGTGTGTTTTCAGTGTAATATCCTAAAATAAATAATATTGCTCAACTTTCTATTGAGCGCTCTTTTAAATTAAATGTTGTGAATGTTGGAATTGTACTCTGTTCGTTCTCATCTTACATATATATATATATATATATATATATATATATATATATATATATATATATATATATATATATATATATATATATATATATATGTAGGCCTGACTATTGCGTCTATCATGAAACAGCCTGTCGCCTCTGAGTGTTGACTTCAATGTTTACTTTTATATTTATATTTACATACGCTCTACCTCTGATATTGAACACTTTATCCCATAAATATAGCCCACCTTAAAACTATATTTCTTCATGTATATATATATATATATATATATATATATATATATATGGGAAAGGTGTTAATCCTCTACTCACTCCAGCTATGGGTAAATTGCAGGACAGACCTGGTTCTATAGCCTTGGATGGCAACTGGTCTAGGAGAAAGACAACTTTGAATTCAAAACCCGCGGAGATTTGTTTGTGGGCCTTGTGTCACCTAGTGCACCAGGTCTCTGTATTCGGCCGTTCAAAAAGTGTGGATGGTCCTGCACTAAACCTTCACCACTATAACCAAATCTCATGTGCTGTTGTCGGGCTGTCGGTTTCCTGGGAACTGATCTTCTTGACCATCATACGTCGAATTCGACGGGAGAGTCGAAGTGATATATAAATATGTATATATAAAATTGTCAATATACCTCATACTAACTTCGAGTGAGTTAACCTGGATAGAAATAACTAGTGATAATTGTATCACAGTCGTACCAGGAATTTAGAAATCAGTCGAATTGAGCGACTGAGGGAAAGACAAAAGCGAAAACCTCAGCAAATATTCCTCTCGAGATACTAGCTGCTGTCCAATATGTGGACTTGTATGCAGGTTACTAACGAGACTGCAAACATAAAAACTGAATGAGGTTGTCGGATCCTTATACGTCGATATCGACGGGATAGTCCATCAAGTATATATATATATATATATATATATATATATATATATATATATATATATATATATATATATATATATATATTCCGTTGTTATATAATTCGGGTGGATCCTAGTAATATTAATTATTAAAATTGATGCACAGAGAGCTCCATGTATTTATTAAAAGAAAGCATATGTATTTTTTACAGCAAAAATCCAAAAATTACCTCAGCATAGAGGATAGTATATTTCTAGCCCTTTTGTACACGGCTATTTTCAGCATCTAAGTGTCAGTCTCGGAGCATTGTAGAATTAAGGAAAACTGCCCAGGAGAGGGCAAATGCAGATCCACTAGGATAGTATACCAGGCAACCATTACTCCTAAAGAAAATACGACAAACCATAATATTTACATCGGCGTTTCTGCAGGAGAATTTAAAAAGAGAATCACTACACATAGACATTTATTCAACAATCCAAAAGTCAAACTCCAAACAGCCCTTTCGAAGAAATTTTTGGAATTGAAGGAAAAGGGTCAGAATCCTCAAATAAATTGGAAAAAACACCCGCAATAGTTTTATGGATAGGTGCAAGCTATGTTTAGAAGAAAAAATCAGGTTAATAAAATATAAAGATCAATGCAACCTCTTAAATCAACGGAGAGAAATAATCACGAAATGTAGACATAGAAATAAATTCCAAATTATATAAGAATACATGTGCATATATGTGGGGTGCATGTGTACGTATTGTGGCTATATGTATGTACATGTAAATGTATATATATGTATGTATGAATATATGTACGCATATAAGTGTGTTGGGCAGCACGTTTTATTGGGCAGCACGTTTTATTCCATTGGTTGCTCTGGTATTACCCACAATCAATAAATCTATAACTCTATAGGCTTAAGTTTAAACCCCCCATCGCTTATTATTAATACTGGACACCTGTAATACAAAAACTATTTACTGTGAATCCCAGAAAAACAAACTCCGGGCCACATAGTAGGAACTGATATTAAACTACAAACAACGAAAGTTCCTGGCCATAAATAAAATCCAACCCCAGACCGCTTCCCCCTGGATATGATACCTTACTCTCCCACAAATCGCTAACACAGACCCATTCTCATTAACAAGGCGTCTACTAGAAGAGGACTGACATTGAAAATAAATTTAAAACAATGCTCCGAGACAGACACTTAGGGGCTGATGATAGACGCTTACGGAACGGCTTGAAATATTGAGGTATTTTTTTTGCTGTAATATATATATATATATATATAATAATTTCATCCCAAGGCGTCTACTAGAAGAGGACTGACATTGAAAATAAATTTAAAACAATGCTCCGAGACAGACACTTAGGGGCTGATGATAGACGCTTACGGAACGGCTTGAAATATTGAGGTTTTTTTTTGCTGTAATATATATATATATATATATAATAATTTCATCCCAAGCAAGGTAATAAAACTACTAACACACCAATAGTTACTGAGTGTGAAAGAATAAAAAAAGGAAATTCATGATGGCATGGTAGCTACATTAGTGGGATGACGTTCCATCTTTATGAATAGTACAAATGTAGGAAGCTGAATTTATGAGGGGAAAGGAGAGTCTTGAAGTTGAAGGTCTGGACGGCCTACAACTGCCACAGCTGCGGAAAATATTGATTGTGTCCATCACATGGCGATGGATGACAGGCGATTGACTATAATTCAAATAGCCAACGCTATTAGCATATCTCCTGAGAGTGTTGAGATTATTCGGCACAATGAACTTGACATGACCAAGGTTTCTACTCAGTTGGTTCCACGTCTTCTGACACCTGATTAAAATCATGCAAAAATCTACCATTGTTTGAGGCAGATCGAGTTGGTTTCCTTAAACGTTTCCTGTTGGGTTTATCATTTTGAGCCAGAGACAAGGAAACAATCGATGCTGTGGAAACAGCCAGTTTCAACTGCTCCAAAGAAATCCAAGGTCATTTCATCTGCAGGGAAGGTGATGGCCTCAGCTTCTTTGGATGGAAAATACATTGTGTTCAAAAGGGCGACACCATCAATGGAGAGTAATATGCCCACTTGTTGAGGCAGATATGAAAGTCTATCAAGACCTAACACCCTGGAAAACTAACAAAAGAAGTCTTGCTTCATCACAACAATGCTCCAGCACGTCCTTGGTTTTAATGGCAACAGTGTGTGACTGTTGCTTTTACTGGCTGGCCACCCTCCATATTCTCCTGATTTAACAATCATCTGTTCCCCAACATGAAAATAACACATGGCGGGTTGCCATTATCGCCATGTTGACGACATTATATCTGTTGTTAATGACGTTTCTACCAACAGTTTATTTGAACAGCCAGTTGTCAGTTTACCTGGAAAGAATCAATGCAGTTATTAATAAGAAGAGTTGAAATTAATGCATGCAAGATTTTACAGCTCTAGCGTCACTCCTTCGTAGTTATGCAATGAACTTTTCAGCCAATCTGCGTACCTGGAAAGAAACATTGCAGTTATTAATAAGAAGAGTTGAAATTAAAGCATGCAAGATTTTACAGCTCTAGCGTCACTCCTTCGTAGTCATGCTATGAACTTTTCAGCCCACCCTCGTACCTGGAAAGAAACAATGCAGTTATTAATAAGAAGAGTTGAAATTAATGCATGCAAGATTTTACAGCTCTTGCATCACTCCTTCATAGTTAGCCTATGAACCTTTGAGGTAACTATTGTACAAGGAAAAAAACAATGCAGTTATTAATAAGAAGAGTTGAAATTAATGCATGCAAGATTTTACAGCTCTAGTGTCACTCCTTCGTAGTCATGCTATGAACTTTTCAGCCCATCCGCATATCTGTCAATATCCACTTTGGCGGACAAATTGTTTTTGGAATTGGTCTTTGCATTCATTTACTTTCTTTTACTTTCTTATTTTGGAACATGTTTCAATAGTCAATCTATACTTTTGCATGGCGGCAAATTGTGTTATCTTAATAAATTTGGACTTCTCGTCTTTTCTTGGAGGATAATTGTGTTTTTGAATGTGTCTTGGGTTCTATTCTACCTATTTCTTCCCTTCATTGCATATCATGCATCATCTGAAAAGGAAAAAAGTAAATTATTAGCAACGACAATATTCTAGAGACAATGGAAGCAACAAGGACAATTATACTTAACACCAGAAAGAGCTCATATTGCAACTTTGTTGTTATTATCGCTTTTCTCTGGCACTCCTTATTACTGGTTCCCATATTGTATTCATTTCTATGCTTGATCGGCTCAGGAGATTTTTGTGGCCTAGCATATGTGCTTATTCCTTAAGTTTACGAATTTTCTAATGGTGTTCCTTGTCTATAATCTCAACCTGATCCCACAGAGAGGGGTGATCTCCCTTCTCTCTCCATATGTTGTTAACCACGCCTGATTTTTCCACTTCCCCTCGTGTTACAGCTTTCTTGTGTTCTTGAAGACTCACCTTAAGGGGGCGGCCTGTCTTTCATTTATATTTCTTTCCGCAGCTGCACGGGATAGCGTACACAGTCTTTAGTCATGTTCTCCACTATGGGGGGCTCTTACTTGGGAGAGATATTTGCGCAGTGTCGTGAAGCTTTTGAATGTTGTCCTGATGTTATATGGACCGCAGATCTTTTGTATTTTCTCTGATAACACCTTCACATAAGGCAGGCAGACTGTTTTCTGAGTGTTGTTGTCCTCCTCCTCTTGTACCCGCCTATCCGAGTTTTTTGCGTGGTACTGCCATGTACCCAGGGTAGTTGTTACGTTGTAGGGTACTATTTATACTGACCAATTCTTTATCTAATGTCTCTGGGTCGCCACTTATGACTTTTGCTCGGTATTGTAAGCAGCGGACAATCACTTTCTTTACGCTGTATGGAGGGAGCTGAAATTGAGGTACTGTCCGGTGAATGTCGGCTTACGGTATACGGATGTCTTGGTTAGATCCAGTGATAGGACACAAAGAGTGTGAGTTCACTACCCAGTTACGGCAGTGGTGAACTTTCAGAGGGAAAAATGAACAGGAGATAACTGATAATTGACATCCATTAAACATGGCACGTGGAACAAGAACAGTCTACCCCAGTGATTGAATTAAAGGGTTCAGTTCGACATTCCACCCACCTGAAGAAGGCTGGAGCGTACAACGGCCGAAACGTTGTAATAAATATGGCGACAAAGATGAGGACAATAGTCCGAATAATGTACATAATACCTCATCTCAGAAATATAGACAGATACCAGAAAGAGACAGCTGAAATTTCTGGGGAACATAATGAGTAAAGAGGGCTTGGAAAGTTTGATATTTATAAGATATACTGAAAGTAAGCGAGACAAAGGAAAACAATCTACCGTGAATGGATGATGGAACAGGGTTTGGGAGAGATGAAAAAAGTCAAAAGTTATTAAGAGCAACAAAAGATAGTAAATTGTGGAGAGCCATTACCGTCAACATCCTGAAGGGCCACGACACATAGAAACAAATTTCCCGTGTCGTACTTTCCGCCCTCTGTTAATACACTTCCCAGATATCGAAATTGTTGCACCTGTTTGATTTTCATATCCCCAATCTGTAAATGGCATGTTGGACTGATCATTTTGCTAACAACCAGGCATTTAGTGTTTTTGCAATATATATTTTAATCTTTTCTTCTCGCTTTCCTTCGCTACCTTCAGTAGGAGTTCTTATAGTTTTCTTTCTGTGCCTCGTAAAATACACATGTCAACTCTCTCGCTCTCTCTCTCTCTCTCGCTCTCTCTTAGCCGACATGTTTCGTCCACTGAGGGACTTTATCAAGGCAAATGTAAGGATTTGATTTTTTGGCAAGTATTTATATATAAGAGCAAAAATGCTATTACTTTTTCAAAATTTTTGGTATGTTAAAATTGACTCAGATGATGAAACGCGTCGGTGGGATAAGTTTTCCTGTTGTCTTTTTCATGCCCTTTTACAGATATACTCTGTGTGAAATGTTTACACACACACACACACACACACACACATATATATATATATATATATATATATATATATATATATATATATATAAAAGAGAATTCAGAAAAAGTAATCCTTATCTGAAATGTATTAACTGGGTTCATACCGTTATGCTTATATAGAGGAACACGCAGTTCCCCAAAAGTAATAAACAATGTTTGTACGCACGTGAGTACTCTCTCTCCCTCTCCCTCCCCCCTCTCCCCTCTCTCTCTCTCTCTCTATCTCTATCTCTCTCTCTTCCACATACGCATTTTCAAACACACGCACAAATGGCCAACGTTCAGGGAAACCAATCACCAAAATGTTGAGCTCATTCTTAAGGACAGGCGGGTCACGTAGACGTGGTTTTAGCCAAGCTTGTCTCACTAAAACAACTACAACTGAGTAGTGAGGTCGATCCTAAAATTTCTCTCCGAAGTATAAAATCTTTTAATGAAACTTCTCCAAATTCCTCCCGACTTGATTACCGTTAATTTGACAGATTTGCACTTCTCAACGAATCAATCTCCAGATTTATACGCATTCGCTGTTTCAAAATTAGGCAAATTAAAAATCATCTGAAGGGATTTTAGCAAAATACCAATGAGCTTTATACTGTCAACTACCATCTTTTTCTTTTTTTTAAATTAATGGATTCATTAAGAAGTGCATATATTTTGACCGTTGTGAAGAAAATACAGCAACAATGCTATTTTCTTTTCCGATAATGTTTACATTGTCGCACCCTGTTGAGATTTTATTTTATCTTTGGTTATTATTTTTTCTCAGTTACCAAATACTCGCAAGTAGACATCAAAGATTATAGTAAAGAGGGCAAAACTGAATTTGCAATAATCGAACAATGAAGCTTCTTTTAAATGAGAAGAATTCCAAAGCAAAACATCATTAAATTTTTGTTCCTCTGTCTCCTGTCCACAGTTTCTCTCTTGTGTGTGTACATATACATGTATGCATGTATGCGTATATACACGTCTGTGTATATGTGAATATGCGAAAACAACATTCCTGGAAAACAAATTTTTAGAAAAGTGTCCGTTTTCATTTGACACATTTTATAAGACATCAAATTAAGACAGTGTTTCTCAACAAACGATTTGGCTTTGCGAATCGTACGAGTTACATTAGTCTCGATTTAATATCGTAACACACACATTGCAAATCTAATCTAACAGGGCAGAAAGTTTTTGTAGCAAACGTTTTACCTCCAATAGGTACCTGAAACCATTTCCTAGTCAGTGTCCAAATTGACTCCAAACCAATAACATTCGCAGAATTACCGTTCCATGGAACGGTTTTCCGCTACACGGACGCAGACTCTGGGACAGCTTTCTGTCCTATATGACGGAAGCTCCTCTCTGATCTTTGCCTCATACTCAACGTTAGATGAAAAAGGCCACCCCCTCCGCAATTTCCCACGTCTCACTGAGCACAATCTCAGTAATATCTTCATTTTAGCAACAGAATTCTCTAGGCTTATCAAGAGACCCTAAGAAAGCCACTGGGCCAGAAAAAAATTCCCCTGATTTTCATTAACCTTATAAACCCGGATTTATCTCGGATCCTAGCGAAGTTGTTCAAATCCTTCCCATTCCTGTGGAAGGAGTCAAGCGTATTCCCGGTCTTCAAGAACGCGGGTGAGCGATTTTCCTCTCGCATTATAGACCAATCAATTTACTCAGTATCATCGGTAAGCTTCGAGGTTATAATCAAAAAGAAGCTCGCCGAGCCCCTAGATAGGAACAACCCCTGTGCGACGAGCAGTATGGGTTTCAATCGGTCCGATCCACTGCTGATGTCCTACCATTACGCACAAACTTAGTGAGACGCTTGATGACAAAGACACTCTGAGGACCATAGCATTAGATATTTCGAAGGCCTTTCATAAAGTGTGGCACAAAGGTTTTCTACACAAGTTCTCCACATATGGAATCACTGGAAGGGTCTTCTCGATTATAAAATCATTCCTAACAGGTAGATCCCTGAAGGTAGTCAATGGCCAGTCCTACGAGGCCCTGAGGTTCAAAGCAGGCGTACACCAGGGGTGACTTCTCGGATCAACCTTCTTTTTGATTTACATAACTGATCTGGGATTTATTGTTGAATATATAAAAGTTTTTGGATATATAAAATATCTTTGTTAAGAAATAAGAAACAATAACACATCTAATAACAGTACATTGACATTAATTAATACTTCCCAATATCAAATTCATACCGTAGAAATATCAAAATTCTTGGGTTTTTCAGGTAATATTAAGGCATTTTGTTTGTCTACTTCAAAAGAAATTATGATCTGAATGTTTATTTCCGAAAAATTTGATTCTCATTGAAGACAGAGTTTTCTGATAAAGAATCGTGGAATTACTTTTTAGAAAATCTTTATTATCTCTTTTCTAGTTTTGTCTGTGTTTTGTTTCTTTCAGTTTCTTAAGATTATGAAACCGTCGTCCCTATATATACATATATAGTGTACGATTCGGTATTTTTCCTAAATTATTAATATTGATTACAAGCTAGTTGAAACAAAGTATATAAACTGAAATAAAACAAATAAAAATTGAAAAAAAAGCAGAACAATTAGAAATAGAACTTATCAAATTTTGATTGAAAAAACTATATATTAATAATACGAAGTAGTTAAATTATAATTACATAAATTATAATTACATAAATAACTTACTAGGAAATATTTAAATCAAATACATTTTCAAGAAATTTGTTGAAGTTTTCATTTCGATTGTTCCTTTTGTTAAAGAAAAGAAGAAAGGAAGAAAAACGTAAAATTGAAAACGAAAATGATATAAAAAAGAAGCAAGGCTTAAAACTAAAAAAGAAAGAAAGAAAGAATAAAGTTGAAAAAGAAAGAAACCCTGATGGCAGGAAAAGTAAAAGAAAGGAAGAAATAGAATAAGCAAAAAAGAAAAAAATACATGAATAAAAAAAAGAAAAAATAGCAGAATTTTGGTTTTGGTTGTCAATCAAATGGACCCAGTCATAATTAAATGTCAGCAATGATTTACTTGCAAAACAATTTATTCTTAAATTCATTCTTCCACTGTAAGATCTGAATACAAATTCAAAATTCCCTACCTCTCTCTCTCTCTCTCTCTCTCTCTCTCTCTCTCTCTCTCTCTCTTACTATCATTACATTCTCAGACCAAAATAAATTATAAAATAAATTAAAAAATAAATTAAAAAATAAATTATTAAATAAAAGATCCGAGCTCATCTCAAAATGCAAACATGAAAACAAATTTTTACTACGTTACTGAAAAAATAAAATAAAATAAAACAAAAAATAAATAAACAAAATGACAATAAAATAAGTAAAATAAATGAATCCAAACAAGTTACCAAATCACACCTGTTAGAATAGACGAAATAGAATAAAAAATAAGAAAGAAAATCACTGAACCCAAATAAATAAAGTAAATAATAAACAAATTGACAAACTATTATGACCAAAATATTTGTTAAACTATAAAAATCAAACCAAAAATCGGACGAAAAACATAGCTATAACTGTTATATAACGATAAAAAAATACTACGTTACTTAAAAATCGAAAACCGAAAAGATTAAATAAAAATATACAGTATAATAAATAAATAATAAAAAAACAAGTAAAATAATAAATCTAAATTCATCCTAATAAATAAATAAATAAACAAACTAACAAACCGATCCCGATAAATAAATCGAGAAAAAACAAATAAATATAATCAATCCAAATAAATACATGAAGTAATAAACAAATTACAAACTGCTCCCGCCAAAATAATAGTTAGAATAAACTACAACAATCAACCCCAAAATTGAATAAATAATTTTAATTATCTTCCCAAACAAAAACAAAACTATTAAATAAACGATATAAACAATTTTTTACTGTTAATAAAAACACCGATTAAAATAAAATTGAAAAATAAATATATAAGATGAGAAATAAAAATAAAAACTAAAACTAAAAAATAAAATTAAATAATAACAAGCAAAATAATTTAACCCAAAATAAATAAATAAACAAATTAACGACTTCTGCAAAATAGACTACCCATAATGCACCACTGACCCGTATATATAAATAGCCGAGAAAAATAACAGCGCTCAGGTAGTTTTAGCGGGCGATTGGAATGCCGTCCTTGACCCCGATATAGATCGTATAGGGAAAAAACGGGCTACTAACAATCCTGATGTGAAACCATTTCGGGGCTTTATCGACGGGTTCGATCTCGTCGATAAGTACCGGAATGAGCATCCTCGGGATATAGCTTGGACTTGGACTAATAGTGGCAACTCGGATCCTGGGACGCTTGCGAGCTACCTTGATCGAGTCCTAGTTAAGAGAGTCGATGTAGGGCTCCTAGGGTGTCCAAGTTTCCATTATATAGTTTATTCGGATCATAGGCTTGTCCGGGTCCGTGTAAACTTAGATAAGACTAAGGTTAGGTTGGCTGGTTACTGGAAATTCAACTGTTCACTTTTTGGTGAACAGGGATTTCGGGACCAGCTGCTACTAATGATACAACGGGAATTGTCGGGAGCGGTTTTTGGGAACGCCTGGTGGGGTAATTTAAAATCCAAAATTAGAACGTTTGCTGCCGATTTTAGTCGTCGACTCAATCGAGATAGATTAGCGGCGCAAACTGCTTTAGAAGAAAAAGTCGATCGGGCCGTGAAATCCCGTGTTAGTGGGGATATAGCCTTAGCTAAGGCGGAGTTGGCCTCCTTGCTTATCAAGAAGGATCAAGCTCTGGTAGTTAGGGCTAGGTTAAAAAGAATGTCCTCTGAGGCGACGAATATGGCCTCTGAATTGCGTGCAGAGGAGAGTAGGAGTGCGTCTCGGCGACATATCGCGTGCGTCACATTACCGGATAATCGGACCGTGACTACAAACGCGGGCATATGTGAGGTCTTTCGAGATTATTTTCAGGATCTTTTCACCAGGGAGCCCGGTCTGAGCTCTGCTCAGTTCGATTCCTATTTGGCTGACTTTCCCTGCCTCGAGGCAGCTGAAGCGGCTGGGTGCGAGGGTCCCATAACAGAGTCTGAAATCTGGGAAGCGCTGAAGCAGGTTGGCCTGGATAAGTCTCCGGGACTCGATGGTCTGCCCTACGAAGTGTACTTGAGGCTGTCGCCCGTTTTTGTTCCTTTGCTGGAACTGATTTTCAACCACTGGATGAAGCAGGGGTCTATACCTCAGCGCTTCACCAGGGGTGTGATCAAGTTGCTGCGTAAGGACAAGAACGGTGGGGATGGGTTAGGGAACTTTCGCCCTTTAACGATGTTAAACGCTGAGTTAAAGATTTTGGCGAAGATCTTAGCCAACCGTTTGCAGCTTGTCCTGTCTAGTCTGATTGGCCCCGAGCAGACTTGTGCTGTGAAGGGCAGGACTATTCAGGATAACCTGCATATGGTACGCTTGATCTTAGAACAAGTCGACGGTGAAGCCGCGCTGATCAATTTAGATCAGTCCAAGGCCTTCGATAGGGTTGATCATCGTTTTCTGGAGCCTGTCCTTTCGTCGGCCGGTTTCGGAGCCGACTTTCGCTCCTGGATCCGACTCTTGTATGCGACCCCCGGTGCGCTGGTGGAAGTGAATGGAGTAAGATCGAAGCCTTTCGTATTGTCTCGCTCTATTCGTCAGGGTTGTCCGCTCTCGCCTTTGCTTTACGTTCTTGCGTTGGAACCTTTCCTTCGCAAGTTAAAGGCGAATCCGGTCCTGCGTGGAATATCTCTGCCTGGGGCTACCACCTCAGCAAAGTATTCTGCCTATGCTGACGACGTTTCGGTTCTTGTGTCGAGCAGAGCCGAGATTGACGAAGTCAGCAAAGAGGTCAGTGGTTATGGGATGGTGACAGGGGCCAAGATCAACCGTGATAAGTCTGTTGGCTTGCGGTTGGGTGCGTGGAAGGGAGTTTCTCTTCCCGGACCTTTCCTCTGGACGGATGGGCCGATCAAGATACTCGGCGTCTGGTTCGCTCCGGATCTCCAGTTGGAAATGAATTGGTCGGAGGTACGAGAGAAGGCCGAGATCGCGGTTAATCTGTGGTCTCGGAGGAGGCTTTCCCTGAAGGGAAGGGCGGAAGTATGTGTTTCACATATCTACCCAATCCTCGTGTACCGACTCTCTGTACTCCCACTTCCGTTTACCCCACTAATTTTATTAGTAAGGCTCTTGTTCTCCTTCTTGTGGGGAGGCAAGGCCCCTATGGTATCTCGGGAGATCTGTTGCCTTCATACCGCTGAGGTCGGCCTGGGTATGCCAAGCATTGAGATTCGTCAACATATGCTTCGCATTGCATTCCTAGACCGATTGTGTCGCGAACCGGACGTGGTGGGAGCCTTATGGAAGGAAGACGCCCGGAAAAATTTCCCGTCCCTGAGAAGTGTGCACTCGTGTGAGGGGGAGGCCCGCCGTAGACCCCGAGCCGAAAGCTTCTTCTATCACGAATGTCGTCGTGCTCTGAAATGCCTCTTACGGGCGTCGGAAGGCCTCTCCAACGTCCAGGCGTTGTCTCGTAGGGCATTGTATCAAGTGCTAGTTCGGGGGTCCGTTCAAGATGGTTTGATTAGCGAGCTCGGTCTTACGAAGCAGCAGGCTCGCTCAATATGGCCTTGGGCGCCGGGGTTGAAATGCCTCACTAACGATGAGGCATCACTCACCTGGCGGGTGATTCGTAGAGCCCTCTGGGTCGGCAAAAGACTTTGTTCAGCGGGCTTGGAGAATTCTCCAGACTGCCGCCGCTGTGTTGGGGAAGTCGAGACCATTGGTCACGCCTTCTTTCAGTGCACGGTGGTAGTGCCGTTGTGCAAGTTTGTTGAAGGCCTCATGGTTCGCGTACTGCGGAGAAAGTCCTTTGTCCTGGATGCCGTTTCTGTTTGTAGCAATGTGGTGCCTCAGATGTCGAGGGCTGAACATTATGTGTTCTGTTGCTTACTAGGCGTTATGAGAGTCGTGATTTGGACGACGCGTCAGAAGGAATTCTATGGTGGCGAGAAGTTTGCTTCTTCCGAACTGATCTTGTTCTTTAGGCATCAGCTTAAAGTCAAGATTAGGACGGAAAGGCGGCGGCTCACATCATCAGAATTTGGCGAAAGGTGGGTGAGTCTTGCGCGTTTGTGCCGTGTGAAAGGGGCTGACCTTGAGTGGCATTTTGATGCTGGTTAGGCATCAGGATATTGTTTGCCTGGGTTGAACTTTGGCAACCCATCCCTGGATTTAGGATAGTTTAGGGTTTTTGCTTTTGTATTTTAGTTTTTTAATTTCTGTAAAACTTAGCTAGAGTGTGTTTGCTCATTGGCCCCCTTTTTTTCTGCCCCCCTTTTCTTTTCCTTTAGTTTAACTCCCCTTCCCTCCCCTCTTTAGGTGCTCAGTGATTTCAGTTCTCTGGAAGATGCGGGACGCCTTTCGTTTCGTGTGTGTGATCCTTTTCGTATGTTTGAGTGTGAATCAGTGCGTTTTTGTGTGAGTGGTTGGGATGGATAAATGTGTATTTTATATTGTCAAAGTCCCGTGTCGATTTCGCCCAGTTAATTGATTTTACTGGCACATTTAGGATTTGTGGGTTTTTTTTAATTACTAAAATGATTTTGTTTAGTTTCTTGTACATATTTGTATTCATATTGTATATATTCATTGGGGATTATTTATTGTTTAAAATTTTTACTCCCGCCCCCCACAGACTTTATTGTACATATGGGGTTATTTAGGACTTTCATAGAGACCATGAGGTATTTTGGTGGGTGTAGTAAGAAAGGCAAGTATAAATGTGGCGTTTTGGGGAAGGAATATTGTTTTGTATGTTTGGGTCAGTGCTTGCGACTAGCTAAGTTTAAAGATAAGACAATTGAAGATCTCCCTTTCCCAACCCCCATTTTTGGCCTTGTGCCTTATTTATTGTATTTCAAACAGTAATAAATATGGTGGCCTGACGATTGCGTCTAGCATGAAACAGATTAGTAGATCAAATTATTGCCCCCAGTCTTCAGACTTAAGAGAGTGCCTCTCTTCCTGTTTGTTTGTTCGTTTTATCTATATTAGGGCTGTTTAGTGTTGTTAGATTTTAAATCGGTCCACCGAAACGAGAGAGTTTTTATTATATATATATATATATATATATATATATATATATATATATATATATATATATATATATATATATATATATATATATATAAAGTGAACATTGAAGTTAACACTTAGAGGCGACAGGCTGTTTCATGCTAGATGCAATCGTCAGAACATTCGTGGCCTGACGATTGCATATACCATGAAACATCCTGTCGCCTTTAAGTGTTGACTTCAATGTTCACTTTTATATTTACACACTCGCTATCTCTGATATTGAGCACTTTATCCCATAAATATAGCACATCTTAAGAGTATATTTCTTCATATATATATATATATATATATATATATATATATACTTGCAAATTCATTTACAAAAATACACAAACACCCACCATCCCGAGTATATACATACATTAGAACGTTTTTATCTTTTAATTCTTTTGTTTCGGATACCATTATACACCTTACAAACACTCGCACACGCATTATATATATATATATATATATATATATATATATATATATATATATATATATATATATATGTGTGTGTGTGTGTGTGTGTGTGTGTGTGTGTGTGTGTGTGTGTGTGTGTGTTTGTGTGTGTGTGGGGGGGAGCCATTGGTATAAGCCAATGGCTTCTGCTATAGATTATAAGCATATATATATATATATATATATATATATATATATATATATATATATATATATTCGTGTAAGGTCTCTGACCTGGAGTGCAAGTAAATAATGAAACCTACTTTACGACCGGTAAAATGATGATAATGATTTATTCGAAGTCTTTATGGTCTCAGCAGAGGGTCTTGCCGAAATTTCCATCATATCTGAAAGTGATGTCTAGTTTTCTCCCCTCTGAACATGTCTGTGCCTATTAACGCGTTAATTACATTTTACTTCGACTAACCCTCGCCACAAACTGCAGCGTTGAGCACTCTAGTTCATCTGCGCTGTCTAATCGAACAGGGAATACATCACGATGAATACACCAACTGCAGCTTTGATTTGGACTCATTCAACGCAGACAATCAGCATCTTTTTATGTGTTAGATTCAGAAATAACCAAACTGAAACTTGATTTCCTTAACATTTTCTAATAAATTAAGAAAATTTAAAAATAACATTAAAAATAGGAAGATAGAAGCTAAGCATTTTCTTTCAGAACTGCAATTGGATTTGAAGCCTCACTTCTTTTTCGTTAGACTGTTATGACTGAATGATAAAAAATAAAAATAAAAAATTAAAAAAAAAATACAAAAACTTCGTATTCACATAATATAAAAATATCCACTCAGGAAAAAAAAAGAAAGGTAGAAATGTAATAAAAACAAAATAATTTGATTCAGTCATTTTGTTCTGACAAACATATTTGTTGTTTTTCTATCACCATTTCAGTCGATGTACTCTTCGGCCTTACCTGAATAGTCATATGCGTTCAATAATCTTTTATGAGTTCAGAATGACGCCTTCATTCCTCCAGCAGATTTTGTGCCCAATACTTTTTCTTTGTTTCACACCTCTGGCTGTGCCTGTAACACTTTCCCGTTATGCAGCTGTTCTTTGTAATGTATGTATTAAATAATTAAAAAAAAAACTGGTCAGAACTTATTACAAAGTTCTTGAACAGCTGCTTGTCATCAACTATTTTACCCACGTGTTTCTAATATTATTTATGAAGCACAAATGTATTTTTTCAATGATGCTTTCCCTTCGTGTTTCGAGATTTTCAAAATAATTGTTTATGGACGAAATCAACTGACGTCTGAGATATGTATTATTCCCGTTCAGGCAGAAAGGGATGTAAATTCTAGTTGGGCCAAGAGCTTATTCTTCATGTCCGATCCGCGCTGATAGCCGTAAACTGACATTAGATGCAGTTTCGATGAAAAGCAACTAAAATTAAGACGAACGAAAATAATAATCTGAAGTTGATAATAAATATTCCTCTTGCAATTTTCCTATAAAACACGCTTCTATTTTCAACTCGAAATATTTAATCTCTCCCACTCGCCTCCGATGATTACAGCTGAATATTATCTTAAAGAAAGGTTTTATTGGGCATATCAGTAAATGTGTTTATAGGTTGTTAAATCTGATGCTTTCTTCAATGTTTTAGACAGTTTTTTACATCCTTTCCCGCGTTATCCATTATGACTGATATACGTCTATATCGGACATCAGCCTTTCGCCAAATATTTTTTTTAACAAAATGAAATCATTGATTTGCTATATGTTTCTTTGTGTATCCAACCCAAGTTTCTCTCTTTCTCTCCATCCATCTGTGAACATCTTTGTCTTAGGTGACTTTAATGCTCACCATGACACGTGGCTGAAGCATTTTAAAGGTACTGATGTTGCCGATATATTAAATGTTTGCATTGCCCAATCCCTCACTCAAATTGTGGACTTCCATACTCATTTCCTTAACCAAACCGAGCAACATGCTTCTCTACTGGATCTATTTCTTACCTCCACTCGTCGCTCATACCCTCTAGGTAACGCGGATCACTCTGTGGTAGCTATTCATATCTCCGTCCAAGCATCCATTGAACAGGAAGCCCTATTCATAAGACATCTTTCCGGTACCAGCATGCTGATTGGGACTCATTCCAGGATTTTCTTCTTTGGGTCAAAGCCGGCATGGACGCTTTCATCCCTTCTTGGAAATACCAGGGGAAACCGCAATCCACTCCATGGTTCACACCGTCATGCACACAGGAACCACTATTTCCGGCTATACCAGCTTGACAGCTCTTGTCATAATAAGTGCCTGTTTGCTACTGCCCGTAAGAAATGTAAGAGTGTCCATGAAGGAGCTTAGTGGCTGTTTGCGGAAAGAATGAGGCACGGCATAGCCTCTAAAAATGTTGACTCTTGTCATGACTGGCGGCTCTGTAATAGGATACTAAATAAGTGCAAGGTCTCTATTCTCCCCTCTTCAATCAATTTTAGGTGTCATAATCCTCTGCTGATAAAGCTGAATGCTTTGCTCGTAAATTATCCTCAGACTCTACTCTTGACTTATCTAGAGTATCCCTGCCTAACTTCCCCCCTAGAACTGAGTCTCTGTTGAGTCATATGCATATAATCCCTTTTATGATTTCTGCTATCATCTCTAACCTAGATACCCACAAAGCATGTGGACCCGATGGTTTCCCTGTAATAATCATTAAGAAGTGTCCTCCCGAACTAGCTTCTGTTAGGACCTATATAATAAATGCCTTGCTGTCTCCTGCTTTACTGCCTGCTGGAAGTCATCGTCTGATGTTCCAGTTTTTAAGAACCATTCCACACATCTAACTATCGGCCTATTAGCCTTCTACCTCTTTTGGGGAAGCTCCTACAGGCCATAATCAATGCTGAGTTGGTTCATCACCTCTCATCGTAGGGCCTTTTCTCAAACAAGCATGCGGCTTTCGTTTTTCCAGGTCAACTCTGATGTGCTATCGATAATTGCGGGAAGAATCTATTATGCTCTAGGTAAAAACGGTGAAGCCTTGGCTATAACACTGAACATTTCGAAAGCCTTTGACAATGTTTGGCATTCACGTTTTCTCCAAAAGCTGAAAATTTACGGTATCTCCGGGCGCATTTTTGAGCTGATCCAGTCGTTCCTATAAAATCGTGAAATGAAAGTTTTTCTGAACGACCACTCATCTATATCCGTTCGTACTAACGTCTCCCCATGGTTTCATCCTTGGTCCTATGCTGTTTTTAATCTTCATTAACGAACTTCCCGATGACATCAGTTCTCAACTTGGCATATATGCTGACGGCATTACTATTTACTCCTGGCTCGATAGTAAGACTTATTATTCAGACAAGGTCAAAATGAGAGCTGGTGTACAAAACGACCTCAAGACCGTCGTTAACTTGGGCAAAAGATGGCTTGACAATTTTAAAACCTTCAAAACTAAACTTCTCTCCATTAATCACTTGAGAGACTCCTCTCTACTTTCCATAATCATGGCTGATGCTATCCTCCAGGACTCGTTGCGCCTTCTTGGGCTAACATTCTCAGCTGATATGAAATCGAAAGACTATATTGATTTCATTGCCAGGTCAGCTGCCAAGAAAGTCGGTTTACTATGTCAGACGAGGCATTTTTTCTCTCCGGAATCTAACGTGCATATCTATAAATCTACCATTCGCCCATTCTTAGAATATTGCTGCCATATATGGTCCGGTGATTCTGCTATATAGCTTGAGCTCCTTGATAAGATCCAAAGAAGAATCAGCAATATTATTGGTCTTGATCTGGTGGCTCGGCTTCACTCACTTGTCCACCGCCGTAAGGTTGTCACTCTGTGCCTTTTTTATAAATACTTTCATGGTAATACTTTGCTGTGGTACCTAGACTATGAATTTAAGTGTTATAGATCAATTTACAGTTGAGATAATTAGATGTAGCCACAACGTCTATGCTAACCGTTTCTTTTCTCTAATCTAATTTAAATGCAGTGTCAATCGCTATCTACTGTCCTTCTGATTGCTATTTTTTATCTTTCTCCTCCTTACAAATGTTTCTGTTTCTAATTACTCCACACTCTGTAATCCCTTACGTGCTAGTGGCTGTACCGCCTTGCTTGGGGTGATACCAATTAAAAAATGTTTATAAAATGTCCTGCATTGAAAATTAGTTATCAATAAATTCTATTTTTATTAGTAGAGGAGCAAAAAGCAAAGGACAGGTCCGTGCTAATGCTTTCAGTAAAAATAACAGCTTCCTAATTTGTATTAAGTACCTTAGTTATAAAAAAATCGCTGGTAACTGTTGCCTACATCTAATAGTACCACACATCATTATGAGTGTGGTGACAACAAACAAAAAACATTTTAAAAATACAGAGTGAAACTTGAAGTTTCTTCCCACATATTTAGGATATAATGGTAAACTAATATACATTTAGGAAGGAGGAGGTCATAATGATGGAAAGCTGAAAAGTAAAACTGATTCTTAAGGGTTTTCGGTTTAAACTTGTTATCTGATACATGACAACTAATGAGAATGTGTGTTTCAGCAAAAGGTAATGGTTAACGAATTAGTCTGTTTGGCCATTGTGTAGTGAGTTCAAACCCTACCGTCATTGTAACTTTGTGCCAAACCAAGTAAATGACAAGATTTTTATAAATACTTAAAAGAACTGATTATATAGTTGTGCTACATCAAATCTTAAAAGTAAGGCAATGTACTTGCCTTGAAAATCAGCATTCATCGGAGGGAAAATAGCTAAAAGTGTTCGATCCCAAAAGAAAAAAAAGCAATAGACAGGTAGGCATTAATTAATGGTTTAAATACTCAAGTCAAAACTCTGGCTAATATCTTTTTTTCTTTATTATTGTTACTGAACAAGGTAGTTAGCCATGGGACAGTGAATTACCAAAAGGCTTATTCAGCCACTCTCTTTTGCTATGTTAGTGTTGAGATACATTTTCAAGACATGTAGCTGATTGCATAGGGAAGGGCCTTTCACAAGTGCATAATTGTGAAGTAAGAAAAGCAGTCTTGGCTGAACGACGACCACTGTTTGTTTTCGTTTTTCATGTTACACCATTCTATACAATGCGATAGAAATATCAGGTATTATATATTTTTCACTCGTATTTCCTTTTGGTCGTTTTTCATTGCAAGTCCTCAGACCGTCTGTTTACGGTAGTTTTCGGCCATTCATACTCACTGCCATAAATTGACAGTCAAAGTAGATTGAGATGAAAAGCAACTAAAATGAATATTGGTTAACGAAAATGCTACTTCTAAAAATAAATAAAATCATGATATGAATGTATCCTTATGTCAGTGATCTGTACTGACAGCTTCATCATAGATTTAAAAGTTGTGCAACTTTACAATAGGAAAGGGTGTATTCTGGAAATCTATTAGATTTAGAGGCTTGTGTAACACTTCACGGTGGAGAAGATGATCAGTAAGGTAATATCATTGATTATTGTAATAATTTCCGTCCTGCAGGACTGATGGGCCAACTGTCGAATGCCTTGGACTGATCTAAATTGATAATCGCGGCTTGCTCGTGTGGATCAGATGCAGATTGCTTTGAATTTTTCGTCCCTTTACAGCACATGCCTACACAAGTCCCAAGAAGCTCGCGACAACTGACTGCAAACGCTCCATCAGGATCTTGGCCAAAATCTTTAACTCTATGTTTAGAAGAGTTATTGGCCTGTAATGGTCTAAATCTCTCCCACCAGCTTTACCCTTTTTCAATAGCGTGATCTCGCCTCTGGAGATCCGATCGGGGATGGACCTCATCCGGAACCAGTTGTTGAACAAAAGTCAAAATCGGAACAACGATATGCGGCAGCCTCAAGTACAATTCGTAGGACAGACCATCAAGTTCCGGAGACTGCCAACCCTCTTCGATGCCAAGTGAACTTCGCCTGCTGTGATCTCACACTCGCACCTAGCCGCTTCGGTCGGCTCAAACCGGAGAAAGTCAGCTAAGTAACTGCGAAACTCACTGCATCAGAGACCAGGCCTCTTGTTAAAACGGCTCTCAAAATGTCCCACATATATTCTTGCTCCGAGGTATTGAGCTTGCGAATGTATCGATCGGAACCACGACAGATCACTTCTTTGCGCAATTATGCATCCATGTTCACAGCTTCGTTAGATATCTTGTTTAAATTATGTCTATCTAACTGACTCTAGTAGAACTTGCTAGCCTCACGAACCAGAGCCTGCCTAGCTAATGCTATCTCTAGGGAATCCCCGCCAGCCTCCGCCCGGGACAAACTATCCTCTAGAGTCTTCCACTTGTTAGCCTTATCTAGAGCGAGACGTTGGCTATATTCAGTGGTGAAGGAACTAATCCTATCCTTAAGCCTCTCTCACCACTTATTCCAAATAACTGCCCCACTAATTCCCGCTGCACTAATCTAGTCAACTGTTGCCGGAAGTCACGCCTGTCCACTAAAGCCAGATTGAACTTCCAGTGTCCACCCATTCTAGTTTTAGCACCTAATACCATCCGGGCACAAACGATTCTATGATCCGAATAGTGTAACCAGTGGAACGTGGGACAACCTAACAAATCTAGATCGGCCCTTCTAATTAACATTCTATCCAGGTAGTCTGTGAATTATTTTGCCTTCTTACCTGTTGATTTGCTTTAACTATATTGTTTGCTTGTTTGATTGTTGCTGTTTCATTTTTTTATTTGCCTTTTTTAATTTTCATTGCAAGAGGAGTTTTCCCCGAGCACTACAACCTGTTCAAGTCTAGGGTTATCTTCTTCTCCCTTACACATAAACCGCATCTTAATGCAAACCTTTACTTTGAGTGCCCTATATCCTGGTCTTGTACAGGGTGAACCTTATTGTAAAAAAAGAAATAATTGGTATGGAGTTAGGCGAGTAGCGAGACTTAATTCAATCAGTAATCTGGTTTCTACAATCATGTTAGAGAGAGCACCTACCTATTTGCTATAGCTAGTATAAGGACCTATACATGAAATAAGATCATGTTGAACCAATCCTCAAAGATGCTATTACCTGGGGTTGAACATCGATCAATAGCATCTCGAGAAAATAGGCAACTACCTGGAGCATCATATATTCTATTTATATGTCTATTTTCTGACAAAACCTCAGAAATGGGACACTTACTATCAAATTCGGTAATAGTAACTCTGGAGGTCATACCAATAACAATACATCCAAGTCAGAGACCAAATAAATATCTTTCTCTTAACAATTTTTAAAAATAATGCTCTTACTAGTACAACCAATATCAATCTTCGTACAAAAGAGGATCACAGAGCTTATTCAGCTTAATATATATTTTCAGAAAATCTCAAATTCTAATTAGCCACTTAATATTTAAGTCATGTTCGAATAACATCGACCTAGTTCTTGACCTACCCAAAAAATAATTCCGACAAAATCTGTCAAGCCTCTGTGAGCCTAACACGTGACCAAAATTAGCAATAAATATAAAACGTCTTTCATCTTCGACATTGAGCCGATCGGAATTTGCTCGTCTCGCTGTGACTTTTTTTCGTGAATGGTTATGACCACGGAACTTTTGCCTGAAACCCTACGTTTCTTTTGGACCTGTAATTTGCATGTTGGTTAATTTTGATTTATTTTTTACCGTCTTTTCTTGCGTTCTTACGACTGTTGCAAAAGTTTTCGATTTTTTTTTTTTTCAGTTTTTTACCCTCCCCATTTTTTTCATTTATTTTGCTTTTATTCTTTTAATTTTTTTCTTTTTGATTTTCTTTTACTTTTAATTTCCCTTTTAAAATTTATTTTTTCCGTTTTTTAATTTTGTAACTCCTTGCCAGACTTTCTACGTATTATTCTTTCTTTCGACTGACTTTATTTTTATCTTTGTTATTTGTTACGTGTTACTTCGATAATTGCCTGTTAAATATCTATTCAGACTTCCGTGTTTTTTTTGTTTTAAAGTTTGTGTCCACATTTTTCTAATTTTTTGTATTTATATTGTCCAATTTGACCACTTTTTCTTTTGTTTTCATTTGTTATTGGCTTGACTCGTTCTTAGCGTCAGCCATCTTGGTTTTGTGAATAGCTTTGCATATTATTGTTTCGTATATTTTTGTATAACGTTTTCCCTTTTCTTTGCATAACGTTTCGTTTTATTGTTTATTCTTGTATATCGTTTATTTAATCCGTTTGTACGTCTTTCTGTTTTCCTTTTTTTACTGTTTTAAATTTGTTTTTTCGCCTTTAGGCGAACCTTGTTTTTTATTTTCGTCTTTTTATTTTTATACGTTTAAACTTGTCTCGCCTTTAGGCAAACTTTATTCATTGGTTTCTGTCACTCGTCTTTTTTTGTTTACGTCTGTCTGTTTTGTGCTTTTTCTTTTTTGACTATTTTAAATTTGTTTCACCTTTCAGCGAACCTTGTTCTTTTGGCATTTTATTTTGCACGAACTTTTTGACTTGCCGTCTTGCTTTCGGGCGAGCTTTGTTTGTTTTCGCCTATAGGCGATACTTATTAACTATTTCTTTTTTTCTCACCCCCTTCCCTTCCCCTTTTAAAAATGGAAAAGAAAGAAAAAAGAGTGCCTTCTTTCCTAATATTAAAAAAAAGTAATCTAAAATGGCTGCCTTCAGAAAATCGGTGAGAAAGCACCTTTTTAACCGCAAACAAGGTCAATCCAGATGAATACCCTCCTTTACAAACTTCATCTTCTAGTGAGGAAGCTGTTAGTGGTGAAGACCAAAAATAAAAGTATGGAGGTCAATAATAGCCCGGAAAAAACTCATGGTGGGCTCTTGGAGGATCCATTTGAACTAAAGAAGACCAAGAAAAGAATAGTGTCGCTCTTTGTCGTCGACAAGTGTACGCGCAAAATTTGTCGTTCGACGAAAGACATACTGGTAAAATCACTAGAGTCCCTGGGGTTTAAGCCACTGCGAATCGGTAAGGGTAAAGACTTCTTTATGTGGTACGTATTGCTACCCACACAAGAAGATTGCGTAAAAGCAACAAGCCGTGATCTAATCACAAAGGATCTGATACCCCGAACAGAGTATGAAGGCAGGCGCCAGTAGCAATGTATTAGGTCCCTCCGCTGGTTATAGGGGAACACCTGGCGGCTTTCTTGTCCCAGTACGGGGAAATTCTGGGTGCTTCCTACGATAGCTTGACCGCGAGTTGGAGTTTTGACATCATGCTCGACCGTAAAGCTTTCATCTCCATCCCCAACTGTCTGGATGTTGGAGTCCTGAAGCTGCCAGTCATAATGACCGGCCGTAAACCAGTTTGTTGGAAGTGTGGAGAGACTGGTCACCTCTGCTCTTCCTGCCCAGAGAAAAAGGCCTCTGGAAGTCAGGGCCCAGTTGACCAAACTCCTCCTCTGACCGCGTCTTTGATATCTGCCTTGCCTGTAATGGGCATGCCAGCTTCCGGGACCGGATTAGTTAAACCACCGGTTGGGTCCTCACCTTAGCCCCCATTCCTCGAAGAGCTTACTCCCGCTGCAAGTGCAGTTGTGGAGGAGGGAATGGGGGAATGGCAGGTTCCTGGCAGGACCAAAGGGGAGCGCCATACAGCGGGTCCTTAGTCCCCTGAAGCCCCTGGGACAAAAAAGACACTAACAGTCCTACTCCCACTGTCGACAGTAAGAGCGACGCCCCGGCCTCATTACCGACCTAAAAGATCTTCAAAGAAATTATGATCCTGGTTACGAGAAAACGAAGAAAATCCAAAAATTAAAAGCGAAATTTGACCAACAAAGGAATATAAAATCCTCACCCATTAAAAAAGTACCTCCCTCTACATTCACTGCCCCTCATTCAGCTTGGTCTGACTGGAGGTAGAAGCCTTCCCAGGCTTCTACCTCCAGTCAGACCAAGACCTCCTTTGCAAAGAAGGCCACTCCTTCCACTCCCACTGACACATCACATTCTTCCCATTCCTCAACCTCTCCTAGTAGAGAGAAGACCATATCTGCCACACATCTTTTTCTCATCCCTCAACCCCTCTCAGTAGAGACCCCAGCCCTTTCAGACAAACCTATTCTCCTCGCCACCCCCTGTCCTTCTTCCATTAAAACACCAACCCCACCTCCCCACAACAAAAGACTTAGAAGTCCCACACAGGACTTAACGGGAAATAGAAAAAAAAACAAAAGCACATCTTCAACCCTGGAGAAGATGTTTGCAGAATATCCCGTGCGCAAGCGGAAAAAAACCCGAGACTACAGGAATAGGACAAAAAACTTAAAGTACCTTTTATCAATTAGACAATTTGCCGATAAAGACATCGAAGAGCCCCAAAACTTTCCGAAGGCAGAAAGAGTACTAATTGTCATAAGAACTGAGGCGGGGGCTAAACAGGCTTAGGCAATGCTCGATGAGGCAATAGCCTCGTTCAAAATGTCCACGCCAATTGCTATTGTACAAAGTGAGAAATTTTAAAAAAAATGAAACAATTTTTTGCAGGGAGGGTCCCAGTTTTAGTTCACCCCTCCCTCTATAGAGCTCTTAAACTGACTTTTTTCTGGGATATAGGCGGAATCTCCCAAGACGGTATCATCAAGACTGAAATGGGCCATGGGTCAATGGGAGTGGCTGTCGGTATCCTTACCTAGACCATGTTCAATCCAGTGTCCCAACCCTAATTCGGTCTGGTAATGGCACTCTGGTTAGCAAGTTTGTCCGGGACCTGAGGTCGGAGTCTCGAAGTCTTGATCGGACGATAAAATCCCGTGTTAGTTGGGACGTAGGCGTAGCTAAGGCAGAGCTGGCCTACTTGCTTATCAAGAATGATCAAGCTCTGGTAGTTAGGGCGAGGCTAAAAAGAATGTCTTGCGAGGCGACGAATATAGCCGCTTCATTGTGTGCAGAGGAAGCTCGTAGAACATATGGTAGGCATATCGTGAGCATCACATTGCCGGATAAGCGGACTGTGACTACAGACGTGCGCATTTGTGAGGCTTTCCGTGACTACATTCAGGAGCTTTTTTACCAGGGGGCCCGATCTGAGCGCTGCTCAATTCAATGCCTATTTAGCCGACTTTCCTTTACTTTGGGTTATGCGAGTCGTAATATGGACGACGCGACAGAAGGAATTTCATGGGGACGAGAAGTTTACCTCTTCCCAACTGATCTTGTTCTTTATCAGCTTAAAGTCAAGATCAGGACGGAAAGGAAACGACTCCATCCATTGAAATTTGGGTGAGACTTGCGTGTCTCTGCCGAGTGAATGGTGCTGACTTGGAGTGACATTTTGATGCCGGTCAGGCATTAAGAATTTTGGGAATTGCTGGGTTGAACATTGGCAACCCTTCCCTGTGTATAGGTTAGTTTAGGTAGGTTTTTGTTTTAGTATTTTTTTTCTCTTCTTTTGCAAGTTAACTTAGCAAGCGTATGTATGCTCATTGGCCCCTTTTATTTTTGGTCCTATTTCTTCTTTTGTTTAATTCCTCATCTCTCCCATCGTTAGGTGATTAGTGATATCAGTTCTCTGGTGGGTGTGGGGCACCTTTCGTTTCGAGTGTTTTTCGTATCTGTTGTTGCATCTGAATGAGTGAGTGTTTGTAGTGAGTGCATGGCCTGTACGAATGTTTTATAGTTTTAAAGACCCGCATTGATTTCGTTCAGTTAACTGATGTTTCTGCCACAGTTAGGGCTGTGAGGGGTTTTACTACTAAACAAAATTTTTGTTTAGTTTCTTGTATATAGTTTTTGCAAACATTCTTAAATACCCATTGGGGTTTTTAGATTTTTAAATTGTTATTTTTATTCACCTCCTCCCACAGACAATGAATTGTAAATATGGGGACTAGTTTAGGACTTCATAAAATGTCTGACGCATTATGGTGGTTGAGGAAAGAATGGTAAGTAAGAATGCGTTGTGTTGAATGAAATATTGTTAGCATGGCTGGGTCAGTGATTGTGACTAGCTAAGTTTAATCTTAAGACAGTTGACGACCGCCCTTTTCCCCATTTCCCCTTCTGGCCTTATTGCCCCATTTGTACATATCACGTACAATAAATAGCGTGAGCCGATCGGAATCCTTTGAACTCGTCACACAGTTCCAGGTTTTACGTTAAAAGTTCCTTAACATAATTTCATCCTGAAAGAACACTCACTCACGCAGCAATATTTTATCACGAACAATCAACTCAAGTTGTGACACACGAATCTTTTTCCTATGCTTTCAAGCTCAACGTTAATTATTACAATTAACATAAACACAGCTTGTTAAGAACCACTTAACTACAGAATATTCTCTTCGAACGACAAGTGAAAACCAATCAAAGAGCGACAACTTTGTAAACCTTAAAGTAAGTCGTGAACAATATTTCTAAGTACAAACTTGAACTGTTTATGTTTCCTTAAATTACAATAATACCCAAACACACTTTCTCATTATTGTACAGACCATTCGACAACTTATAATCTATCAAACCAGAACCTTGACAATATTTCAATCTAAACATAAAAGGACGTTTGAACTTTTTAAAACCACATCTTTAGTCCAGTTGTTTGTATCTCTTGTTTATATAAATATTTTATTCATTGTTGTGCAAAAACTGTTGTTTCTCATGTTGTCCTTATTCTATGTTTGTTGAATACTAAAATTTTAATGTGAGAGGAAATTGTTAATTTCATCACGCAGCCTATTTACTCAATCATTATTCATCCATATAATTTAATCAATTAACACAACCTCCACATTACAAAGTCACTTCATGAATGAAGCAGTTCGAGTTACGTGTAATGTCCCTGATCTTCCGAAGAAATTGCCATAAGAGTTCAAAACATCGAGAAAATATCATTAAAATAATTATTAATTGACTTCGTCGATCGTAAAGTGAAACTGATGTACAGTTGAGGAAATTGCAGTGAGGTGCCACGATTTTCCTCAAAACTATTTAAAGGGAAATAAATCTGGTTGAAAAATTCCATTTTCAAGCGGATAAGAGTTGGTATTATTTGAGTAATTTTACGTCTGCAACTAACATTTTAGCGTTTGAAAAAATGGGCGATCAGAAAGTATTGTTTAGCATAAACATTGAAAAGCATTGAAATGAACATGATTGTCATGAAGGCACACGGGCGGATAAAACAAAATACTATGGAAGTAGATATCAAACACCAATGTTTTAAAAACCGCAAAAAAATGTATAAATATAAATGTTTGTAATTCATTACTGAGTGAGGAGCAGTCGCCCTGTTTTATCTTTTATTTTTTTATTTTGTGTTGTGGTAGGATCCACTTAATTTGCATAGCGGAGTACCGACGATATAAATATGGTTGGTACCGGAAGACAGGGAGGCAAATCAAGAGATCCAACTAGAGACTCTGCCCGACTGCGACTTAGTCAACACATTCTCCAGGAACGGTCTTTCCCAGGAATATACAAAAGACTATATGTAAATATTGTGTACACTTTCTTGTTTCAATACATTTTATTCTAACTACATTTTGGGTTTGCATTATTATTCCATGCATTAGTCAAGTTTCAACATTTTGAAAGCTAGTATTTTTCTTCAAAATTGTATAAATAAATAAAAATAGCATTTTTAAATGTTACTACAATTTTTAAAAAATGACTGAAAGGGGATTTTTAATAAATTTGATAATATTTTTAAACCGTCTACCCTGAGTCTGAGTCACTAAACTTTGAAATCGTTAAAACTGAACAAACTAAATGAAATGTCCTGTTGATATAAGAAAAAGGTTGTTTTTTTTTACCTTGGGAAAGAAGACATTGTTACATTTTATGATCAATAAATTTATTAACTTCTGTTCATTGTTCGGGATAAATTCTAGTTTAATTAGCCTGCAATTTAATTCACTTAAAGATAATGTTTCCAACCTGTTATGATATCTTATAAAACTTAGAAATCTCAGGCGTTAATTTGAAATTGCATATTGTTTTAAAGAGACTGATATGATTTCTTGCATTTTTATGTTTCAAGTGTCGAATTATATGCAGGTATCTTTAGTAGATTTAAAGAACTTTAAGTACTACGAATTCATAGCAAATGTCCATTGAAATATAGTCGCAATTTACCCCCCAAATGGATCATTAGACTGTTGGGGATGAATGCGTGCAAGTGTGTGGATAATACAGGGTGCCTATGGTATTTGAAGACATGTGATTGTGCGCCTGCAATTATGTTATAATCAATTAATGTGCTTTTGTCATTTCAGACAATCAATGGCGAACTAACCAGCGAAGCCATGAGATGAAACGACATGCTTTAATTGTACACGCAAAGCGATGTTGAGAAGTTTTGGGGAGTCGTCAGTTTGTTTGTGTACAAAGTTTGGAAGCAACTGAAAGTCTCCAGCAGGGATGTGTCGTCTGTAGCGAAGAGCAAAAAGCATTTATATTATTTGGACACCACATTTTGTACAAAGCGTGCAGAAAATTATCGATGCGAATCCTGGAACTTCTATGATAGCTATTGCCAGAGATCTCCAGGTGTCAGGGGACTGAATCTGCAATACAGCGCAAAAGGACACTTGGTACATATCATACGAGATTAGTAAAGGGCAGTCCATGTTGTGAGACACAAGAACAACATTTGCTACAAGCAAAATGTTTACTGAATAAGTTGAAACAATCAGAAGAACCTGGCTCCTTTTATTTTTCACACTGAAAAATTTTCAACAACACGAAGACAGGAGAGGAGAAATGACAGTGCGGATCCTTGTAATGTCTCCCATGTTAGGCGCACAAAGTTTCCCACTTGTGTGATAGTTAGAAATGAAGGACACATCCTGCCATCCCGCCTCTTTCAACAATATCTTTTCCGTTGAATATTTCTGCCTGCACCGAGACCCGGGAAACAGTTGCGAAGCCTTGAATAAACCATTTATGCGATGGAAGGTTTATAGTGGCGTTGGGGCTTAAGTGAACAGTTGATTTACCTACGCCAAGAAGATTAATTGAGGATGATAATGACAAGGAAATTGAGAGGTAATTTTAACAAAACAAGATAAGCAATTTATTCACGAATTTACACGCTTGAATTTGTGTCAGTAGCTCATATCTGGAAAATGAATAAGAAAGTTCGTAGTTTTAACAAATTGTCATAAAGAGAAAATGTTTATACAAGAGATTAAATGATCTGACATAAAATAATAATCAAAAATATTTAAAACAAGAGAGTTCGTTGCTCACAAAAGGGATATGTGGTTTGCATACGGTCATAAATAGACGAAGAGAAATAATTTGAAATAATTAGCTTTTTTGAAATTCTTTGAAAAGCCGTTAATATAATTGCTGAACAATTTTACACTGACAAGAACTTCGACGTTGATCGAGGGAATTTGAAACGAAAGCTTTCACTTGATTTCAGACAATCTTCTTTGATTAATTTAATTTTTCTGCTCATTCTATATCAAAAGGAATTTCGCATAAGCTCGTTACTGCTTTTTAGCTGAACGGCTAATTTCTGTGAATCAAGGTTTTCATTGGTTCAAAAGCAATTCAACATGGACTCGCGAATTTATTTCTGTCTTCTTCTCAGCTCACCTGTCAATCAGTTCTATTTTTCTCTATTTATGCACCGAGCATTCTATTATTTTGATTTTTTTTTTTCTTTTTTCAAATATTTTGGTTCCAAACATTAGGAAATAAGTCTTCGTTTGGAAAATATGAATATCTTAAATTCAATACTTTTGAATCGATTTTATAAACGAAAATGAGTTGTGTGGTTATGCATAATCGGTAATATTCATTTACACATATTCATCTGTAGGGAAAAAAGATAATTTATTCAAAGTTTTGTTACCATTTGTGTGTTTATAGGATGCATAAATAATTTCAGAAACAAAAAAGTGAAGATATGGAGACAAAATGGGGAATTTTTTTTTTATATAAGACGCGTTTCGGCGGTAAGAAGCTTAGCTTCTTTTCCTATTGGCGTCATTATTGCAGCTAAAAAAGTTGAAAGTTTTTGTTTGAACTGATGGCGCCAATGGGAACATAAGCTAAGCTTTTCGCCGTCCAAAAACGTCTTTGATTAAAAAATTTTCACTTTGTCTCATTTACGTAAATGTTCTTCAAGGGAAGTAATCGAATTTTCTTTTACAATAGTTACTTCCCTTGAAATTTAAAATTATTTAACGATGAGATAAAGTAGATATTACTTCTTAAAAAACGAAGAAATTGCCAGATGTAAAAAGAAAAATGACGAAAGTGTCATTCATTTTGTTCTCATAAATACTGACATCATTTGCAATTACAAGCGCGTAACTTATTCTCTTTCTAGAAATTTAGTATAATGTTGATTATTTCAAAATAGGATTCTTTTGCTTTTAAAAATAGAAATATGACTGGATGAAGTTGGACAATTCGCCTGTTAACCTGAGAAGGACAACATTCATTGTATCTTTTTCTATCCTTTGATAGGTACCACGTTAATTTTACAATAGTTGCCAACTGTATTGCAACTTATTTTTATCTCCAAAGTTTATTGGGGTAACTGATTAAACAATTCATTTGTTTCATGTGCTTAATTTTTTTGTCATTGCTCGAAAGCCGATTGATTCTATTAGTTACCTTACTATCAAGTCAAATACCACACTTGATACACCCTTGGAAAATCATGTCTCTTTCATTTCATGACTAACGAGGCAGAAGTTTGCCGTTTCTTTCTACGCTAAACTGGCTGCCAACCAAAGATCATTAGAGTTGTTAATCATGTATTTCTAATTGCAGAATGCATAAATACATTTAGTCTTTCTGACAAAATATCTTCATATAAAATATTAAAAATGTATAAGTATCATTTCTATTTTCCAAAACAAATTTCCTTGAATGTCACAGTTAATTACTGTTCACTGTTCATTAATGACCTTTATGATGCAGTAGTCAATTCTAAGAAGAAATTTGCACTGTTTCATCCTGGAAATTTCTTACTGAAATAATTGAATATTCACAATGTGTGTGTGTGTGTGTGTGTGTGTGTGAGAAATTATCAGGGGGATTTGAATAATCATAATTAAGTAATTCATCCAGTCTAGAAGAATCCTCAACAGAATGCTCTTTCGGGTATCATCAGCAGTGCGCATCTACTACCGAGAATCGAACCCGGACCGTTACGAGTCACGCAATGATAATTTCACGTAAATAATAATTTCTCTCACTTGCATATCCTTGCTAGAACCGGCTTCTGGATGGAGCAGCTTGGGGATAGAAGACGTGATTCATGGAGGCACAATTCGTTGGGTTAATTAAACTTGGATGAGTTACATGACGGAATTTATGAAGAGTGGCATTATATCGAGTTCAGTTAGTTACCTCTTCTTCACTGAGACCCGTTGGTCCAGTGGGTATGACGCTTGCGTCATATCGTAACGGTCCGGGTTTGATCCTCGGTAGTGGATGTGCACTGCTGATGAGTCCCAAAATAGGACGAAATGGATGTCCAATTCTGTTGAAGATTATTGTTACGACATTAGTCCGGGATAGAGGTAAAAAAGAAATCTAGAAGAGAAGTGTATTCATAAGGGTTACTGAAGAAACGAGTGGGGAGGTCCACCACTTGCGTGTGAGATTGTGCGATTACGAAGTTAAGTGTTTGGGTTCCAGCGGGAGCAGTGACATAGTTTTTATTTATCCACCTGTCATAGTTTGCATTAAAGTCACCAAACACAAATATATTTGCAAACGGCTGTAGGGAGATGGCCTTGTCTATATTATCAGAATTACTATCTAGCAGGCAACAGTCATGAGAAGAAAGGAAACATTAGAGAAAGAAGAAATAGATGACTGAATTAAGTAGAGAGAGACAAAGACACACGTAAGAGTGGTGTGAAGATTCAAGAGGGAGTTGCCTAGCCAGCGGAGATGTTCACGAACATAAATTCCCAGGCCATGCATGTGCATACTGAGGAGAGGAAGATTGCCAGGATTCGAGAAATCAAAGGAGGGGATTGAAGACTTAATATTAGTTTCACAGAGAGCTAGAATGTCCAGAGAGTTTTTGAAGAGGAACGATTCCATACTTCAGAAATTGGTACGAATACCACGAATGTTGGAGTAAGAAAGGTTGAGGAGTTTAGGTGATTTTGTTGATCTTAGTTTTATATCTTTGGTATCTCATAGTCATGCTGTGTTGATTTGGTAAGGAAAGGCCTAGGGTAATAGTAGCAGTCGTACAGCATGTACAGAAAGGGAACTAGCGCAGACTGCAACATAGTGCGGCCTCGGGGTTGCCCACCGGAGGAAATTGCAATGGAACACCCTTCAATGTGCCACATGACATTGCAAGAACTCCGAGGAAGCTACGCAAGAGGTCGGGCTCCTAACTACCAGTCGGGAAAAGTAACCAAAAAACTGCCAACCTAGTATGAAGAGACGTTGCCACCATGCACACACATCACAAAAAAAAAATCATGACTGCACCATTATGAAGATCTGAGAAAAGGAAATGAACCGGGAACCTCTTCCTAAACAGGAAACAAGATATGATGCTCTACTCCTGTTCAAGATCGGGCGACAGGAAAGCGTATCTACTCCTATACATAAAAACGAACAAACAAAAATACAAACAAACAAAACAGTCCTTGTTCTGATTTCCAATTGTTTCCAGGAATTCAGTTAATTAATTTAGAGAGTCAATCAGCGGTCATAAAACTTTTGACCATGCGATGTTTAATCGATATTCTAGTATATTAGGAGGAAGAGGAGATATTAAGAAGTAAGGGTCTGTCTATAAAATCTTACAGGAGATACATCAGTTGCTTCTTTTCAATATTTAGATTTGTCACTTTATGGACAGATTAAACTGACATCATTTTAATGGTGTTTTGATAAAATTATGGTGACTTTAAAGTGAATTTTTCTGATTTTCATAGCATAGGACTATCTCTCACCTGAGACGGTAGGTGATGGACCTCTTTTCCTATTAAACCTATTTTTCTTTCGTCTTCTACCAAAGAAATTCAAGATCTTCCCAGATACCAAGAAAAACCAGTCAACCACATTATTGTTTTGATGCTTATAATATTAAAATATATTCAGTAATTAAAATTTCAGTAATTAAAATTTTCAGTAATTAAAATATGGTAAAATCTGAGAAAATCTGGTTGGGAAATGTTCAAAAAATAAATCTTCCTCCGGCAAGACAGTTTCTTGTGTTCATCAACATTTCACTAATTTTCAAAGTGTTTTCAAACTTTTTAATAAATATAATGTATGTCATTCCACAAAAAGTACTTTTCGATCAATGCCAGAGGACACCACCCATAATTCCTAATATGTTTAGGCGTACAAGCCTCTTTCCTGCAAAGACAAAAACAGAAAGTTGAAGATCCCCAAAAATATTCTATGTTTATTCCTACCTGATATCAAAAGTTAGGGAAATTTAGATTTCAGTTGGTTTAGAAGATTTTTGTAAGACTTCGCTCATTTGCTGTGTTTAACAAACACCATTTAATTATATAAAAAAAATGATAATGATATTCATAATAGTTTTAAATATTAGATTATTCATTTGTAAATTTATTTTTAATGGAAAATCAGACACTGTTTTCTTTAATATCATTCTTCAATATTGTTTAAACATTCCGCTATTGAACTCTTCTGTCTCAATGACTGACAAGCAACAGGAAATGATTTATGACTAAAACTGATTATGGGTAAGATATTCTCATGGTGATATTTGCTAAGCTTGATTAACATTAAGATGCAATATTTACTTGATTCATGTTAAAGAAAATACTTTGATGATAGACAATTTCAATTACTGTCTATAACGTCAACAATAAATGTTGAAACTACTATTTAGAATTTTCGTGATGAGGAATTATTTCCTTTTTGATTTGCTATTATCACATTTTGACCATTTTAACACTCCAGCTTTTTGCAGATACGTTTTGATCCGGTCAACTTTCAAGGAATTTTAAACTGATCTCTACAGGAGATATTCCTAGACATGGATAATGGAAGGAGAACAATCCATCTTAAGTTGTGATGTAATTAATAACAGCAAATATTAAAACAGTAGTCAAAATGTAAACACAATGTCATAACTTCCACGCAAAGTCTT
Source organism: Acanthosepion esculentum (assembly GCA_964036315.1). NCBI lineage: Eukaryota > Metazoa > Mollusca > Cephalopoda > Sepiida > Sepiidae > Acanthosepion > Acanthosepion esculentum. Next base: position 1,390,022 of record OZ038484.1, on the reverse strand, counting down.
ATGAATTTTTCATGTACTTAATTCTTGAATACATTTGCAAAATGAAATAAAATCAAACAACAGATCCAGGAAAGTATCGGAGTTAGCCTGATATTAAAATATCCAACATGTCCTAACCACACACTTAAAAGGTGAAATCAAATCGCAAAATAAAGTTGTAACTGATTATTTGACTAACAAACAAGAATTATTACATGACTATTTCAATGTTTGTTTACATTATTTTCATGGCATTATGACTGGCAGTAACTTTCACTTGAAGACGTTCGGATAAGTTGCCGGCCGATCAACCGCGGAGCTAACATTTAATTTGCAAGAAAATTAAGCAGGAAAAATCCATGTTCTCTAGATTTTGAAATAAAGTCATTTTATTTATGTCTTTGTAAAACAAACATAGTTATCATTAATAAAAAAAGGATTAATTGCAAAGTCTTCTTGGGCGTCTCCTGTTGGAGGTATGCATGGTGAAATAATTTCTTTTTATCATGCGTGTGTTTTGAATGCTTACTGGCTAAGTGATGAATAATTGTGGCCTGTGTCTTTGGAGCTGTATCTTGGCGCACTTGTGGACTGTGTCTCTGGAGCTGTATCTTGGCGCACTTGTGGCCTGTGTCTTTGGAGCTGTATCTTGGCGCACTTGTGGCCTGTGTCTTTGGAGCTGCATCTTGGCGCACTTCTGGCCTGTGTCTTTGGAGCTGTATCTTGGCGCACTTGTGGCCTGTGTCTTTGGAGCTGTATCTTGGCGCACTTGTGGCCTGTGTCTTTGGAGCTGTATCTTGGCGCACTTGTGGCCTGTGTCTTTGGAGCTGTATCTTGGCGCACTTGTGGCCTGTGTCTTTGGAGCTTTATCTTGGCGCACTTGTGGCCTGTGTCTTTGGAGCTGTATCTTGGCGCAGTTGTGGCCTGTGTACTGAGCAGTAATTGTGTGACTGCGGCATAGCTAACGAAGGAAAGCTGTCGAAAAATGTGTATATGTGTTCTTAAGATTGCTGTAGTCTGAAACGGGTTAACTAAATACTTATTTTATGACTTGTTATTGCTTTTAAAATGTGTTTCGGTGTTGGGATCCTGATGTTGTGAATCTATCTGGAATCAGAAAATGATTGCAACATAACTGTCTGATTTTGATCTCACGATGATTTGAGACGCTGAAGCAAGCACCTCTGGTTGTCTCGCCGTCAAGAATGCTAAGAATTTGTTTCGATAAATTTAACACACCCTCTCTAAAAAAATGTTTATGTTCAAAAAGAAATTTAAATTTCAAATTTTCTTTCCTAAAAAATAAAATTAAATCAAAAATTATTTCAGGGGAAAAGACAATTTGTGCTGTCCCCCTAAGACCTATAAATTTCGTCTTATAAAATTAGCAAAAACAGGCCATTTTCTTAGTTAACAAAATTGACCAATGTGGTAGTAAATTTTAAGTTAAAGATTAAATATAAAATTCAGCTATATGCAATATTAAAAAAATTATAATGTGAACAAAGTTTTCAATATTTGAACAAAATACGGGGAACAAGTCATCATATGTATAAATCTTTCCCACTAAATTATAATCCTAGGAGAAAGACAAAAATATTAATAAATATATGTAAAAGAAAAATATAATCAATTAATCTCTCTATTATTTAAAAAAAGAAAAATGTCTGGGAATAGTCACCTCCGTCTGAAGTTACTGGTCCATATGTCGTTCGTGGGAAATTAAGATAATGGCCAAGGTATGTCAGTAAAGAGACAAAGGCTTACATAATGCGTGCGTGAGCGAAATTGAAAGAGACAACAAAAAAGTCCATTGAAAAAATAATCATAAAATCGTGCAAACCTGTGAGGATTTTAAGCCATTTCTATCCATATATAAAGCAACGGAATGTTGGATTATTGAAACGGAGAAAGAAAACAGGTAGACGATTTGGGGGAAAGTTCTTTTAAAAGCAAAAGTTAAAACTTTTCTCTCTGGGAGAGAAAATTTAGGAAGCACTTTATTTTATTTTTCATTTATTTGCATGTCTGTGAAAAAATGTTTTCTATTAAACATTTTTTCTGTCCGAATAGGTTAAAAACAGATCGGCTTTTCCTCTTTTAGCTGTGCATCCATTCTGAATATTGGTCTCTCTTGAATTTCACAAGAGATTGAAAAAGCCATGTTTGAAAATAGCTTGTCACTTTCTTTTCAATTTTTCTGTATCGTTTCACCGATCCAGAACTGACTGCTCCAGTCTCTACTGATCGACCAAACAGTGTCTTACATCAATTAATTTAAATTGCAAAACAGGATTCAATATTTTATGATAGAAACCTGAAATGTGAAAAACTCATCCATTTTTAACAGTCAATTTAAAGATATTTTTAAGAAAAAATTGTCATCGCTACTGCGACTGCCGATGCAACTTTATATCTATAGATAGGCGATAAAATAAAGTCTTTTTAAGATGCTATGTCTGGCATTAAACACAACTGACTATTAGCTGCTGCTGGTTAATATTTGGCCACGTGATTGCCAGGGTGTTAACAAAATCAAACAGCAAGGTAAATATGGCTGGTTATTTCTACGGATTTTCCAACTTTATTTTACCGAAGCAAATCTTCTTCAATTAATAAACCCCGTAAAATAAACCTCATAATTACGATCTCTGGTTTGTTTTGAAACATCAACTCATAAACAAATAATCTGTTTACTGTGATATAGTGACGTCATTGACTACCGGAACCGGAAGTTTCTTCGTAATAAACATTTCCGCGGGATGTATGAATCGGCAGATTTCAGGCAACACCGCGTATGTTAAAAGCTTTAAAATTGTTTATATGTTTTTCGGGAGCTGTAAGAGACTGAATTTTGTCGACGAAGACGAGGTAAGAACTTCTGAAACAAAACCAATTTTTATTTAACAAAATGTGAAATCTCAGAGAATGAAAAATGTCTCCACATTTCCACCATTTGTAGTGTATAACGACAAAATGTGATTTACCCCACTTGGCTTTGCCAAAAAGGCTCATTAAGGTGGCGCTCTTTAAAAAGGCAAGTATATTCCCTCTCTTTCTCTTTCTTTTTTCCTCTTGCTTCCAGATGTAGTCGCACGTGGGTAAGGTGAATCCCACTACAACACATTCATTTTCATGGCCCTCTCTCAACTGAACTCTCACAAACATGCTCATACACACACGTGTATCACACAAGCTTGTGACACACACACAAACAAAATATATTCTTATAGCTAGTTTCAGGGTATTTTCCTTTCATTTCAATTGTGTACACATTCAATTACATTTGTTAATACATGCATATAATTGCCATGTGTTTAAAATCATTGTTTTGTACCTCCCTTATTTTTACCTGGACTCTCATGAGTCCGCCAATATTGTTTGCGAAAGGAATGTTCCAGGATACTTGCTATAAAACGTCACCACACTCATATCAAAAGCATTGAATCCCAGTACAAAGTTGTGACGTATTTTTACCCCAAAATCATAGAATCTCTCAAAAACACATCACACACATGGAAAACGGCAAAGAAAACAATGCGCCTTCAAAGTTCTGGGGAAGAAGTTTTTGGGGTCACTACTTTTAGCTCAACTAAAAGTAATGGCAACCAAAAGTTTTACATGCAAATGATGAGCAAATAAAACATTTTTGTTTAAAATAACAACAATGTATTTAAAAAAAAAATAACCATTTTTGGAAACAGTGAGTAAGTCTGGATGTATGTGCGTGTATATGAGTGCGCTTATTGAACGCATTTAAGCACTTGACGGCTGTGGCAAATTTAATTACATGCTGGATAGGGACTGTTCAGGGAACCGAAAATTGGAAAATACATTTTTGAAAAGGCACTTCTTTTTATACTCATACCACGTGACCCGAATCCAGTGACTACATGTCTAAGGGAGGTAATCCACTTCCGCTACATATTTTCGTGTTTATTTTTTTTTTTTTATTGTGCCTTTGTTTTCTACAAAGTATATGACATTTATCACAGCTTTACAGAGAAGGGAAAGTTATTGGTGTAAGACTAAATAAATATCGTGGCGGTGACGACGGAACACAACAAAATGAAATATTCAGAAGAAAGCTTCACTCTAAAACAGCATTAAGACGAAGCAAGGGCTACAAAAATAACAGACGCCAGATTCTTAGAAATAGAAAAGAATAAAACATGCAGGCATTATGGCTACTACAGATAGCGAAGTGGAAGAAACAGAAAACCCCAACATTATTATTCACTTCAGTGTGAATCCAACAATTTCTTCCATACTAAAACCTGTTACTAATTTTGTTGCTTCACATATTTGTCCTTTTTCTTTTAGAAACGAAATACAATAGCTGTCACAAGTCGAATCACTTTGCATGAGTTTTTCAGTCGGCCATGAAAAAAAAAAGTTAAGACAAATTTCTTCAAACATTTTCTCAGATAAAAAAGTAAGAATGTCTTAATATTTAAGTGGTAAACGTAAAGTTAACTTGAAACGCTTCTAGGAACCTGGACCAAAACTAAACAAGTTTTTGGTCAGAGAGCTCGCCATTTTTTGGAAATATTTTAACTAAAAAGACGCTCGCACTACGCACTCTATCCACAAGAGATACAGGCAAACAGTCGCTTGCCAGAGATGTCTAGATAGGTCCAGACATACGTGCGCAATATATGTCCCAATTTATCCCACATTACATTATCAATAGTGAACTCCTTCGATAATTTAGAAAAAAATATATACTATCCCGATAAAAAACGGACATCATCGTAAACCCGTGTCCAGTGAGAATGGCTGCAATGCTTCTTACGCAAAGAAGTAGTGACAACAAATTAGAGCAATGCTGTTGCCGTAGTAGTCTATGCTGCTGAACATATCCATCTTTACTTGTTCGGGTTCAAAATCAAGATAACAAGTTACAGGCACGATTAGTCATCATGAAAAGTTAGTTACTAACCACACAGATCGTTGAAAACATCGATTTATGCCGTACGAATATGAGTTCAATTACCACCCAGGAAGAGAAGAAATAAACCCAGCAGACTACCTCAATCGACACCCACACCAAGATCCAGAGAAACTGAAATATATGCACATGATGTGGTTAAGACTTTACCATCCAGTCAGGTTGTGGGTGGGGTTTGAACAACTTTCAATTGATACTGTTGTTTTTGTGGTTGAAATATTGATTTGAAACTCTAAATATGTTATTAAAAATAGAGTATAACGTGAAAAAAGATTGTTGAGTTATTCTAAAGGTAATTATGAATAAAGTGAATGATCCCTTTTTTTTTCATAATTGCTGACGCCACCATATTTTGACAGATGTAAAGATTTTAGAAATTTACATAGTGTCTTACCTTAGCCTCCCAGGACAAATACTTTATGACTTTAGTATACAAATATTTCAAAGTTTATTCATCATGAATCCCTGCATTGTAAATTCTCATCTTTGATAAAATCAGTAGTTCTTGACCCAGTGAAAATTCAAAATAAAAGATAGTAAGAAGATAATAATGAAATGTTTAAAAAAAAATAAAGCTATTATTTGGAACTCTATAGCATTGTTATGTTAGCAGGCAAAAAACGTAACTCCATAATAACCTGCCTTGAATGGGGTTAACTTATTTCCGTTTTGCCTTTGGTCTTATCTCGAAGCGCTTCCTTTCCCCACTAGTCTTTTCTCGAGCTGTAAGAAGACTACTCAATAAAATAAAGCGTTTTTAAGAAGATGCTCTCTAGCATATAAGTAACTGACCGTCAGTTGTTGGGGTCAATGTCTGGTAAATCTCGTGATCACCGAGGTATTAACAAAGTAGATGGCGTATCAAGCCAATCAATGAAAAAGGGACCAATTGGTAATGGTCTCAATGTCTACAGACGTTCCAATCAGTTTGTACCGAAGAAAATTGTCTTCAGTCACTAAACCTCATAAAATAAACCCCATAACGATCCCTGGTTTAAGGTGTTTTGAACATGTAATTAAACTTTTTTAAATTGATTTTTAAAGTAATATTCACTATAAGCAATAAATAATTTTTCTTCTGTTTCAGCTCAGCCATTAATTTTCATAAAATTATTTTCATTTATTAGTTATTTTATTTTAATAGATCTTATTAATTACTAATTTTAAAACAGTTGTGTTAACAGGCATAAAAGATGGAAAAATAATCATTATAATGGCGGCTAATACAAAAATGGATTTAAAACAGTAGCATTTTGTATTTTAACAATTAAAAGTTTTCTCTTCTTTTTGAACGACAACGTTATACGATTTACTTTCAAACAAATAAACAAAAAATAGATAAAAACTCTCAGGTTAAAATATATTATGTTTTTAAATACGATGTCAAGTATTTACGCTCATAAAAGTTTAACTAATTTTCATCAGAGGAAATTATATAGCACCTATTTTCTAATATCTTATTTATTAAAAAATTTAATAAATAAAAGAAACTACTAGTCAAGGGAAATAATTCTTATATTTCTTTTGTAGAGTTATTTCCCTTGCATAAATTCTTACGCTTCTTGTTATAATTTTCTGTTCAAAAGGAAAGGCTCCAATTTGGACTTATTGGTTAAACTTAATATCATTAATATAGTAAGGGGAGAGATCGTATATTGCGATATCAGAGTTACTTGACTCAAAATTAACAATATCTTCTTTAGTTACTAGAAATTGTTGACCTTGTTGAGAGCCTATTAGACCCCCAGCACAAAACTGATTTTTCTTTTTTTTTACAATTGAAAAACACCAATCGGTTTAAAGAAAAAAAAATAAAGCTGTTAACTTTAAAGTAAAAAGAAAAAATTGAATTGCTGTTTGATGTCCATTTATGTAAAAAAAATATATTAAAAGATCAGTAAACAAACTGTTTAGTAACTTGTAAGTAGTAACCTACTAAACTACAACATGTGTAACTATCTTTTGATGTTCTTAAGAAAAACATTTGTTTTAAGTATGATATGCCTTATGCCCCACAGATCCTGAAATGAATCTCTTCGAATCGACAAAACAGTAGCGTATAATAACGATAATACTAAAACGATAAAACCTAAAGGGAAATGTAGTTTTACGAACCAGTGCGCAATTTTGCAACTTATTAAAAAATATCTCGATCTATGCACAATTTTGAGGATTTTTAATAGAATGCAAAGAGTGTAGAAATAATAATATTTTAGCATGAAAATGTTGAAAGTTGGTAAATTTTTTTCTTTTAGTATAAATTAATTACTGGATAAAAAGCGATATAATTTTACTTATTCTCGGCACCCACTGACACAAAAAGTGGGCTAACCTTACCCAAGCCAGAAGAGAGCAGATTATTTTGCACCTGAAGAAATCATGAATAGAATTCGATTGACTTTTGACTGGGTAAATAGTAAAATATCTCGATTTATTTGAAGGCAGGAAAAATTGCCAAATATTATGTTGATGAGCGTGCCGATAATCATTGGAGTACGAGTATTTATTATGAAAATTGAGATCACAGCGATGATGAACTTCAACTGCAAAATGTTGAGATTTAGCTAACAATCTAATACGGCGTAGAAGTGGAGACACCAAAGATGAAAATGCATCGGAAAACATTTGTCTACATATCTGGGATGAATTATTGTAATTATTTGCACTATTTACCTTGTTCCGACTGTTGTCTTCATCTTTGTTGCCATATTCACGACGTTTCGGACGTTGTACTCTCCGGCCCTCTTCAGATGATTGGAATTCGAGCTGTACCCTTTATTTCCACGTGTCATGCCTATTCCGAATATCTCAGTATCAGTTCTCTCCCTTTAACTCAATTCTTCCAGTTTTTGTTCACTGCTATCACCAAGTATTGAATTGCCAACTTGATTCAACCAATGCTTTTATCCTCGATGGACGATGTACAAAGTTCGGTTCGAAATTCCAATCAAATGAAGAAACACGAAACCTCGTGAATCTGTCAACAAGGATGATGACAACAGTCCGAACAATGTAAATAGTGTAAATAATGAAAATATTTAGAGAAAAAGAACGTGGAAGCTAAAACGATCTGATAAGAGGTTCAGATAAATTGTAATTATAAATTAATGTTTTTCTACATTCTCTGCATAACAACATTTTCTCTGTTTTAAAAGAGATATTCACGACTATTCAAAGAAGGAAAATAAATTCGCGAGCCTATGTGAAATTATTTTGGACCAAATTAGGCGTTGAGCCAAGAAGAAAAAAGAAAAAAGACAAGAAAGTAGCGAGCTTATGCCAAATTCTTTTTGATATAAAATGAGGAGAAAAATTAAATTAATAAGAGAATTGTGTCTGAAGTCATGTGAAAGGTTTCATTTCAATCCCTCGTAACCAGCGACCAGCTTTAAAGTTCTTGCCAGTGTAAAATTATTCGCCAATTATCGGCTTTTAATCAAGCACGAGTCACTTCAAAGAATTTTCTCTCAACAATCAAAAAAAGTTCATTATTTCAAATTATTTGTCTTCGTCTACTTATGAACGTATGCAAACCACATATCCTTTTTGTGAGCAACAAACTCTCTTACCTTTGTTTTAAACATTTTTGAATCTCTTGTATAAATATTTTCGAACTTTAAAATGTCTGTTTTATTTTCCTGAAGCAAGCTACTGACTCAACTTCAAGGGTGTAAATTCGTGAATAAATTTCTTGTTTTTTAAAATTACCCGTGTGTTTCCTCATGATTATCATCCTTTCTTAATCTTCTCGGCGTGGGTAAATCAACTCTGTTCGTTTTAATCCCAAAACCCAGCATCCCTGTAAAAGTAATAGAAAAAAATAATGTTCAAGATTTTATTTGTAACATGTGTGAAAGAAAAATATTGTAATTGTATATAAATTGTTATAGAAAATATTTTAATAAAAAGGTTAATATTGAAAAGTAATAAAAAAAAATAATTAAGAAAATGAGAATGTTACTAACGCGGTTTCTTTAGAAAAGAAACTTCTAAATTGAAGCCAAACGGTTTATAGATATAAATAAAATATGAATGAAAACTGATGTGTAAAGATTTGAAGAAGAAAAAAAAGTTTCGCAATTGATGTTATGAATTTCGACCCTTTTTCAAATTTTTAACTAAAAACGCCGAAACCACCCAAATCAAACGCCGTGGCAAAAATTTTACAGGCTGCACACAGCTTTGATATTTTCTCAGAAAACAGTCCAATTGAAAATGGAAGCAGTTTGATTGGATGGTAACTCGATTTTTAAACCAATGCTAAATGGGAACTATACAATTTGTCACTATAGCTATAACACTTCTGACGAAATAATTAAATCTCCTAAACAAGCCCGGAAATATATAAAAAAAAACTGTTAATTATTAAAGAAATATTATTGTCTAACCTATCATAATACCACTATGTTTTTTTCTGATATGAAAGCAAAAATTCGCTACCCGATATTTTTTTTTTTTTTTGGAAGCCGATTTATTTTTTTAATAATAATGGGTATAAAGTAATTAATAATAACAAAACAAAAGTCATTGAAGCAAAGCAAGTTCAGTCGACCAATGATGACAATTCCAGAACAACGTAACTATAAACACTTCTTGTCGGTCGATTCAGGATCACGCCGGTTCATAATACGGCTGGTTGTTGAAATTGGTCGTTCTAGTCCGGGCCTCGCTCTACTCCATCTTTATGATCACGGAGCTGGCAAAGACCGAGTTGTTGTCAGCAATTGCAGCGCTGGTTCGAATCACCGCGAAGTTATGTCACAAAGGAAAATTTTAAAAAGTGTTATTTCAGACGAAATAAAGAAAAGACAGGAATTTCTTCAGGGTTTGTTTCTCTGTAATTTTATATTGTTCTTTGTACAGAAATATTAACCCTTCCCACTTTGAATTTTATAGTGGCACTTTTCATAATTTAGCTAAGTCTGGAACAAGGCTTAAGACAGGAGTTTACTTTGGCAGCAAGTCACATGGGATTCGGCAGCTCCTCCTGCTATCTGGTCTCCTTTGCGTCTCTGGCCGGCAACTCTGGAACCAGTTCAGTGTTCTGCTTATGTTGACTTTTACCTAGCACTGGCATGGGGCTGACGTGTATGGGGAATCTTGGTTTCTCCAGTCTTCCAACAATAGTTCTTTGTTGTCCGGCTTTAGAAAATTAATTATCTTTTTCAATTGGGAGATCGCTACTTCCTGTTGGTAGTGGTTGCAGATATTGGCCTGGCCGTATAACTCATACGTTATCTTATTTATGCCTCACACTATTACTTCCCAACGGGCATAGCCAATGCCTCCGTCTATCTTGGTGTCTTACCTACGCCTTTCACCTCGATTGCCATTTTAACAAATCTGATCTTTAAACGCCGTGGGTGAAGGAGTGGCTTCACTGTTAGTCATTAGTTGTTGCTGTTATGATTATTATTATTATTATTATTATTATTATTATTATTATTATTATTATTATTATTTCACTCAGCCTTTTGTTTCCAATCGGCAATCTGTTATTATGGATGTCCTCCATCTAATTATTATATGTCCATAGACAGAGATAACATTTTGCAGAATATTTGCTGTGCTAAGCAACGCAGACTTCTGAAGCGATGGAATATTACGTTATATTCTCATTTTTGCCATGTATGTTCGGTGCACCACGATGATAACTGGTATAATATTAGCCTGAACTAGAACTATTATTATTATTATTATTATTATTATTATTATTATTGTTGTTGTTGTTGTTGTTGTTTGTGATTTCTTTTCTTTTTGTCTTTCGTTCGTCTGATTCTTTTTCTTTTTTCTTATTTGTCATTTTCTTCTTTCTCCAAATTTCATTCATTTCTTCCTTTTTTTTCTTTTCATCCATTTTATTGTATTTCTTTCAAGGATTTATTTATTACATTCTTTTTTTTCTTTCTTTCTCTCACTTAATTGTTTTTCCGTAATGTTTCTTGTGTTCAGTTAATTTTATTTCCTTCCAAACTTTCTTTCTTTCTTTCTTTCTTTCACCAGACTGTATTTGCCTTAATGTTTCTTTTTTTTAAATTTTATTTCCTTTCGATGTTTATTTGTTTTAAGCCATTAGATATTTTCCGCATTCATGGTTCTCGTTCATTTCCTCTTCATCGTTTAGGCTTTTGTGTTTCCTAAAATCTGACACCAAACACACTGAAAAAAAAAAGACAACAAACGAAAAGACATTCACTCAACAAAAACTTTTACGCGCTTTTTTTTTTACTGCCCATCTTCAATAAACCTCTCTTCCTCTGAAGTCAAAGGCTTGATGTTGAGGCAAGAACTAAATTTCCCTGTCACTACTTTAAACAATGCAGTGATCAAGAAATAAATTGCAATAATGTTGAGGATCTCAATTATTCAGCTTTTTTGACAGCTTATTTCTTTGGCTGTAAGCTCTTTTTTCCCCTAGATTTTAGCCGCATGACAATTTGTATACAGCAATGAGGAATTCATGTAGTCGTGTTCTTTCGAATTGGTTCGGGGTCAATAAAAACAAAATCTTCTAATGATTCAAAGCTTGTTCTTTGTTTCGGTGATGCAACTTGAAACACGATTTAATAGGATATATTGGGATAATGTAAAAGAATGTCAAGGTGAAAGGAAGTATAAAAGAAAACATTTTTATTATAATTAATGCCTTTTGACACAACAGCTGTTTTCATGGTGGTACTGATGGTGGTAGTGGTGTTGGTACTGATGGTGGTGGTGATGTTGGTACTGATGGTGGTGGTGGTATTGGTACTGATGGTGGTGGTGTTGGTACTGATGGTGGTGGTGGTGGTATTGGTACTTATGCTGATGCCATCGCTGTTGAGCATTTCCTTTTTATCTCTGGGTTTATGTTTAACATTCCTGTCACTTAAGTAATTTAAACCTTCCTTTTGACGGTTGGGTGAGGCCTCAAATTTGAGTGTTTCAAATCGCACCCGTCGGTCCATTTGAGCAACGGAAGAAATTCTTTATCTGTTTTATTCTCGCCCTCTATTCCAAATGACCTGTTGATTCTCCTTCTTTTCATATCTATTGAAAAAAATGCTTACGAACTTTTATAATATCTGGTTGCGCCATTCATTAAGTAACTAATGCCTTTGTTACTTTTAAGGAAGCTGTAAATAAATGGTGAGAATTTATCAAATTGCTAATTTATCAAATATTGATTGCTAACAAGCATGTTTTCGGGAATTATTTTATTTCTCTGCACTTTGTGATCTTTTAAAAATTATAATCTCCAAGAAGAGATTAATGTTTATATTAGTTAAAAGCAGAACTCCTTGAAGAATTTAAACATCAATTTCTTTTTGTAAAACAGGACCCCCAGTTACAGAAAATCTGCTCTGAATCGTAAAATAAAATATGCAATAAACCTAACATATCATTTAATTTCTTATATGAATAAGAAAATATAATAGACCCTATTATCTTAAGAAAAAATAATTTGTATGAATAATAAATTTTTACAAGAATTGTTTTCATTTTTAGAAGTTTTAATTATATAAATTATAAAGTTTTGAATGTTTTTAAAATTCTGTTTTAATTTGCAGATGTTAAGTGATATTTTTATTAAGTAAAAACTATATTTATTCATCATAAATTGAAAAGCTTATTACAATTTTGTAAAATTTGTAAAGAAATTAAAATTATTACTGCATGTGTATTAACATACCGTTTTTTTTTTTTTTAAATACGGATGTCCATACACGATATTATCAGATAATAAGAGTGATAACTATAGTAAATTCAATAAAACATTAGATTACGAAGAATATAATTAAATTTTTACTGGGTAGTTAAATATTATATAAAAAATGAGCTCATATCATATTCCTCAAGTAATCTTTACAGATATATCCACCGTAGAAAATAATTAGGTAAACTTCCTTCTGTAAGCCAAGCTGGTGTTAACACCTTCAATAATTGCTGTTTTTAAAATGCACTTCTGCGATATTTTAAACTTAATGTAATATTTGTTTGAAATCAGATTAATTAAACTTTAAATCAGTTAATATTCCTTAAATAAAATTTCAGAAAATATATTTTATTTTTTAAACAATTGTTTTTTACATCGTGATGACGAATTTAGTAATTTAACATAAAATTCCTTCCAGTCAATTTAAATTAGTTTTAAAGAAAAGGTATTAAAACTAAAATAAAAGTTTCAAGAAAGATTTTTCATTTTTAAAAATTCATTTTAAACCTTCGGTATCATGTTTCTGTAGAAATACCTCGATGTTAGAAATCATACTTTCATTTTTTATTATTTACTTTTATTATTCAAGTCAATGTTTACACAATATAATTAGCATAAGACAACTGATGTTGGCAAAATATTTCAAGGTATATTTCTCTAATAAATATATCTTGCAGATTTCACTCTATAATACCTGCTTTTATAAGTAAAATAATTTATTTGGACATGTTAGATTTCTTTATATAACTCCAGTATTGTTCATGATATAATAAATAAATATATATTATAGTGTAGTCTAATGTTTCTCAACCGTTTTTACTTAAGGGCGCGCTTATGGAATAACTAAAACTCAGGAGGAAAATTTAAATTTTAATAAAGGAAAATTAGTCACGGAATTTGAAAATAGGAAAATAATAAAATAGTTAATACCTGTTAATAATAGTTAAAAATTATACTTTCCATTGTTGTCATTTTCGGTTTAGCATTGTCAAAGATTAACGCTAGAGTTTTCATTTAAAGGGATTTATGAAGAAACTGTATTTTTTATTTTTATTTGTTTCATAGAGAGGTCGCTAATGATTGATTTAAATCTCTTGAGGAAAGTAAAAAGGAAAGGATTATCCACTCACTCCTTGTTGAAGATTAAGGAATTTAGCATCCAGTTTCAAATATTAAATGACAGAGACTTGACTTAGATATGGAAGCTTGGTGTTTCTAACTCTAAAAATAAAGAATTTTAAATATAAAAGTAATTCATAAATTACTGTTCTTCTAACTTGGGGGCTACTCGGCTACCTTTCAGGGCGCATTAGTACGTCCCGGTGCACCGGTTGAGAAACGCACTTATAGTCATTTTGTATTTATTTTTTAGTTTCAGATATATAAAAATGTCATACGTCATAAGAACGATATAACCTCAAAAGTGAAACAAGATTCTCTTCAGGTATTGGCTGGTGGGAACACAACATTTGAAAGTGCAAAAAAGTTGAATAGAAATCACAACCATCAAAAAAAGAAATTGAAAACGTTGACAAAACTGAAAAAGATTTTATTGATGTCGAGAAAACATTTGAGAAAAATATAAAGAAGTAAAAGGTAAGAAAAGTGAATTGATGATCAAAAATATATTTGATGTTTCAAACGTAAACAGAGAGATACGATGCGCAATATTAATATCATTGACTAAAGATATGAAAGCAACCAAAGTTGTACCTTTAAGTAAACATATCTATTATGTAAGAAAAAACTGAAATTATTTACAGAAATTTTGTTGGGGGATTATTCTTTTGTTTTCGAAGGATTAAAAATATTGATCTTTAAAAATAAATGATTAGAATATGAGTACAGATAAAAGCATTTCCCTTAAGTAAGAATAAGTTTAAGTTATCTTACTTTATATTTTAGTAAGAGGTGCTTGAATATCTGAGTTTTGTTCTGGGGGAGGGGGTGTCTGGATCCTGCCTCAACTAAATGCCTTCTGTTTACCGGATATATGTCATATCACAATGTTTGATTCATTTCATCGCTAACATAAATCTATATAATCAGTTTATAACTTCAGCGACTACCTATTTAGCCGTATATGCATTCGCACACAATTGGAAGCATCGGGCATTCACTGAAATTTACAAAACGTAAATAATCGTTGTAACAATTGAAGACAATTTTAACCCCAAAAAATGAATGTTTACATCTTTATCCTATCTTTTAATGACCTTCTATCTCTTATGGCAGAAGAACCCCATTGATGAAGGTAAACGTGATTACTAGTTGCTAGTGAGAAGGGCATCATTGTATGACCCATTTTCAAGGAACGCACAATTCTTGTGTTTCTTCATTTGGCCTTCGGTATTCTTTTAGGGGCAGTAAGCTGCTTTGGATTTAGCTCTATTTTAAAAAAATTTTAAGGTCTCATCCAAGGTCTTAAAAATGTAGTTCCACCACTAAACAATACCAAAAAGATGTTACTTAGCATTGTTCATGTAATAGCATTGTTTGTTTGTTTTTTTCTACTTGAAGTTCTTTCTATGGACATTTATTATTTTTCTTTTGTTGCGGAGTTCTTTATAATCTGCATCGTCAGCCCCAAATTGCATCGATCTTTATCCACCGCTTGAAAGGAGAAAAATAATTTCGAAGGTTCATTTTCACTAATAAAAATACTTTAGAGACACTCTTCATTTAATAACCAAACAGTCAAACCGGTCTTTTGGTCAAGTGACTTATTTTTGGTCAAGTGACTTTTTTTGGTAAAGTGACTTTTACTAACTCATATGACGATTACATAATCTATATATTTATATCCTTTTTATCCCCGTTGAAAAACATCAATGAATTTACTGTGGCTTTGTTCATCAGTCGCTAGATATAGCATGGCAACCCTAACGCCTTTCCTTGACTAATTATTCTTGAGAATCTAAACTGTGTTTCTTGGTGTGTATCTTGATTTCATCTTATAGAGGACCTAGATCTGAGTTAATTTTCCTCTGCCGGCTCAGATTTCTGGTTATTAACATTCACAGATTGTTCATTTTCATGACTGGATTCATTAGCCCCCTTCTGCCTTTCATGTTCTTCACCTTTGGATTCTTCGTCCATTTCTATATCTTCGTGTTCTGCTTCTGAATTGATCTGCATGGACCAAAATATTTGGTCCATTTTTTGTTGTATCCTTTCTGTTCTACAAAGTTCGACTACTCTGGATTAAATTCTTTGTCTTTTTTATACTATACCCTTTCACTTCTTGAAAATGATATGGTTATGAGAGCTCTAATCTGTCTACCCACTAATGCGGAAAGACTTTGTAGTCTGTCGGCATGTTTATGAGATGGGGCAAATGCTTTTAGTCCCATTTTCACAGTCTCTACCATTCTTCCTGCGATTCCATTCGATTGTAGGTGGTAATACGCTTTAGGCACGAGCATTAACTTTCCTTACGAAATTCTGGCGTGTTATCTGAAACCAAAGTTGTAGGCACACTTGAAAATATTTTTCTTAATATTTATTTTACAGTGGTCAGCAACCTGAATTACTTTGGTTCATCCTGAAAATGAATCCACTAAAATTAAAAATAGCCCCATGCCTTTAATATGGGTATTATCCATGTGTACCCGACCCCATGGTTCTTTTACTTTAGGCCACGAGTGAATTTTGTTTTTACGAAAGTTTTTTATTTTTTTTTATTTCAGCACCCTTTTAGGCACTTTTTTTTTACATAGTCTTCTTCATCTCGTGAATATCCTGGCCATCACGCTTGTAATTTTAATCTCATTTGTGTTGCTGTTATACCACAATGTACATGATCGTGTATACCTTTTAGTATTTCTTTTCTTAAACTATGTGGGGGTATTATAATATCTCCATTGCATATTATGCCTTTCTCTACAGTTAATTTAAGTCTTGATTCTTTGTAGGCTTTTTCTGCCATTGAAACATTGCTCTATGTGTTTCTTTTTCTTTTGTCAGAAATTCTACTTAACACTGGATCTCGTATGGTTCCCAATCTGAGACGATCCATGGGTACCATGTCCGTTTCAACCCAGTGCAGTATATTATCTTCGGCATTTTCAGATGTTTCTAATTTTTTACTCTCGAAATTTAGTCTTGATAGCGAATCCACGTGTGGAATAGTGTTCCCCTTTACATATATGATGTCGAAATCAAAGGCCATCAGTTTTATTGCCCATCTTAAAATTCTAGATGCGACTTTTGGGAATTCTTTTCTGAGGTTAAATATAAAGAATAAAAGTTTGGGATTTGACTTTAACAAAGAATTTTGTTCAAACAAAAACATTCGAGTTCTTTCTGTGCTCTATACTATTTGCAAACGCTTTCTCAATGTTTGCATAGTTAGCTTCAGCTGACGTTAATGTTCTGGACAGTTACATTATTGGGTGACCTTCTTGAAATAAAATTGCAGCTACAGCATGTTCACTTTCATCCGGAGTCAATGTCACTTCTTTTTTTTTAATCAAAGATTTTTGCAATCGGTTTTCTTATTAGTGCCTTTTTTAAGCTTTCAAAAGCTACATTTTGCCTTTGAGTTTAAATTCTCTATTCTTTTTCCGTAATTCTGCAAATGCTTCTGTTAGGTCGCTGTATTTAGGTAGATATGTGTTATAAAAATCAATCAATCCCAAAAAGGATTCTACGTGTTTTGTTTTTTTATTTTTTAGTGTAGATATTTCCGATATTTATTTTTATCAGTTTATTGTCAGGTGAAATTCCTTCTTTAGATATTTGGTATCCCAAATAAGATATTTTGTCGCAATTTAACTCACATTTATCGCCATTTATCGTCAACCCAGCATTTTTTAATTTATTTTAAAACTTGTCCAGTTTTTTTTTAATCCCGCTTTACTGCAAGCACCAAAATCGTCTCGATATATGATTATATTTTTTACCCGCTACGATAGAACTTTTTCAATTGCCTTTTCAAAAATATGGCTTGAAGTCTTACCTCCAACTGGAAGACAAGTTCATCTTACTAATTCTATCGGAGTATTATTTATAGGGACTTCTTTGAATTTTTCGCCAATTTCTCTTTGGTTATATGCCGATTTCAGGTTAATCTTAGCAAAGTATTTCATTTCTTCTAATTCATAACTTGCCGTTTCAATGTTAGGTAACGGAAATGAGTCAGATTATATCTCATGATTCACAGTGACTTTATAATCCCCGCATATTCTCAAATCATCATTGGGCTTTCGTATCGCAACAAGTGGTGAAGACCAACTGCTACCACCTTGGGTAACTTGTTCTACCATTTTCTGTAGTTTTGCAACTACCATGGGTAGAATGTGAATAGGTAATTCTCGAGATTCAAAATAGATCGCGTGGCTATTTTCTTTTAAATGAATAATCGTTTTATATCCTTTCATTAGTCAGGTTCTTCTGACATTATACAGTTTATTAATTTGGCTGTATCTACTTTTAAAATGTCTATTCCCACGAGTCCATGATTTTTTGTGTATCCTACAAAAGTGAAGCGGATAATCTCAAAACAGTTTTATTGTCTCGAAAGTTCCTTCAAAGGATCCTTGTGTTTTGATGACAGATCCATCAAATTGTTTTAAATTAAGATTACTTTTCTTAATTTGGTTTTACCAATTTTTTCACAGAACTCCCTTGGGATCAAACTAACATCGCCCCCGTGTCAAAACTGCACCGGAAAAGTTATGCCATTCAATTTTATTGTGTTTCTACTTTTCGCAGGTGTTCTTATCACATATACTTCTACATTTTCACTGTGACAGTTTATACTTTCTACCCTTTCTAGTCTCTCTTTTGTATCTGTACACAGATTCGAAATGATTTTTTCTTTTACAGCTTAAACATAATTTTCCCAGGGCTGGACATTTGTTTTTGTTTCTTTCGTCTTCTTTGTTGCAATATTTGCACTGAATTAGGATTTTAGTTGTGCTGTATGCTTCTACATTGTTTTTAGAATTACTGAATTCATTAATGAACTCTAATTGCTGCAACAATTCTACACTTGCTTTTAAATTCATATCATTCGTTTGTAGCCATTCTAGGATCTTATGCTTGTATGTAACATCATACATACCTGCAGTTAGTCTTAGAAGGATCAATTCGTCTCCTATAGATATGTCTCCAGGACCCAGTTTTTCAGATTCGCACATATTGATGCTTATTTCAGTCTGTGTAAATATTGCATTACGATTTCATTTGGGTTCTGTCTATTTTCTATAAAATTTCTTCTTTCTGCAATAACCATCAGCTGCATGTTTCTTTTTATAATGGTTGAAATTTCCTCATATGCTAAATCTTCCAGTATTTTGGGTTACGCCATAATGGATATTTTCTTCAAAAGCCAAAAATAAATCAGTAATTTCTTTCTCCTGTTCGGAGAATACTTTCAATTTCTTTACCCTAACCGACTCTGCTAAACATCTAATTCATATTTCTAGCTGCTCCGTTTCATTATACGCGTTTAGGAATTCTATCGGCGACGCCATATTGTATTGAAGTAGATTAATCTCTGGAATAGACGTTTTCATGTCAACAGATGTTCAATATTTATTACTGCAAAAATTACAATAATTGTGGCACAAGGCTAAAAGGGGAAGTGGGGTGAGGTTGGTCATGATTAACTATTCTATACCTAGCTGATCCGATTCACGATCCATACACTCATTACAAGTAACACATATACGACAAGAAGTCATCCTTCACCATTTACTCCTAAATATACCACAATACCCTATACACAATGGGAACATACAAAAACACCCCGTGATTTAAAAAATTCCTATGTACAAATGTTCATAGAATATATATATATATATATATATATATATATATATATTCTATGAACATAGGTAGCAGTTCGTTTCCGTCAAAGAAATTCATATTTTTCTTTTAGCCCTTTATAATACTCGGTCCTTTTGGTGGGGGCCAATTCGTTGTCCACGCAGAAGGGATTGCTTCCGTGGGTGTGTCACCAGGAATTTGGGACTCCACCATAATGCTGGCGTTCCCACGACATCGGTTGGAAACACCGGTTAGAAACAAACACAAATTAACGAAAAGAAGTCACTGAAAACACTGTACAAACAACGGATACAAATACAGCAATCAAAGACGTAACAAAACACACACTGATTTTCAAACAATATAGTTTGAAAAAAATGAAGTAAAGACATTCGCCGTACTCCAAAACAATCACGAGCGTCTCGTCCAACAGATGGTAGGTAGACTGCCATTCACTGTGGCGTACTGCTTTTATAGTAGTATCTAATATCCATACAATTCTAAAAGTACATTGTAATAAATTAAGAGAACGAATGTATTTTTATTTCTAAAATAAATATTTGCTTTTCTGGAAAAAAAAACCCACAAAAGTATAGAAAAAGCAATGGAAAATATTTCATCTAAGTTACAAGAAATAATTTAAAAGAGGAAAATTTCAAAAAGGTAAATATACAAATGAAAAGAAGTTTACAAACGTTGAAAATTAATTTAGGAATTTAAAATAATCTAGGATCAAATAAAAGAAAAACAACATTGAATTACTGACTTCATTTTAATCCCACCCTCTTTGTGTTACAGACAACTGGTTGTATTGCGACATCGCATGATTTTCACATTTAAATCGAAAAAGCCAAAAATAATGACTGACTATCTCCTTTTTAATACTTCGCTCTTTGTGTAGCAGATATTAGCTGGTTGTATTGCAACATCTCAAGACTTTCACATTTAAATGGAAACAGCCAACAACAATGTATTACTCGCCGCTATTTAATCTCACTCTCTTTGTGTTGCAGACATCAGCTGGTTGTATTGCGACATAGCAAGACTTTCCCATTTAAATGGGAAAAGCCAAAAACATTGAATGACTGTTTCCTTTTTAATCCTTCCCTTTATGTGTAGCTGGTTGTATTGCAATATCTCAAGACTTTCTCGTTTAAATGGAAAAAGCCAAAAACATTGAATTACTATTTCCCTTCTAATCTCACTCTCTTTGTGTTGCATATTTAAATGGAAAAAGCCAAAAACAGTGAATGTCTCCGTTTTAATCCTTCCCTCTTTGTGTAGCAGATATCAGCTGGCTGTAGTGTGACATCTCAAGACTCACATTTCAATGGAAACAGCCAACAACAGTGTATTACTCGCCGCTATTTAATCTCACTCTCTTTGTGTTGCAGATATCACCTGGTTGTATTGCGACATAGCAAGACTTTCCCATTTAAATGGGAAAAGCCAAAAACATTGAATTACTCTCTCCTTACTAATCCCACTCTCTTTGTGTTACAGACATCAGCTGGTTGTATTGCTACATCGCAAGAATTTCATGTTTAAATGAACAAAGCCAAAAACAGTGAATGACTGTCTCCTTTTGAATGCTTCCCTCTTTGTGTAGTAGATATCAGCTGGTTGTAGTGTGACATCTCAAGACTCACATTTCAATGGAAACAGCCAACAACAATGTATTACTCTATGCTCTGTAATTTCACTCTCTTTGTGTTGCAGATATTACCTGGTTTTATTGCGACATCGCAAGATTTTCACATTTAAATGGACAAAGCCAAAAACATTGAATTACTGTCTCATTTTTAATCCCACTCTCCTTGTGTTGCAGACATCAGCTGGTTGTATTTCTACATCGCAAAACTTCCACATTTAAATGGGAAAAGCAAAAAAAAAAAATTTGAATTACTGTCTCCTTTTTAATCCTTCCCTTTTTGTGTAGCAGATATCACCTGGTTGTATTGCGACATAGCAAGACTTTCCCATTTAAATGGGAAAAGCCAAAAACTTTGAATTACTGTCTCCTTTTTCATTTTCACCCTCTTTGGTTGCAGACATCAACTGGTTGTATTTGAATATGAAAAACCAGACATTTTATTTGTTTCCTTCAAGTACATTTTGGATTCATAAAATATGAAACAATTTTAAAAGCTATACAATGTGTTGAGCATTTGAAACTTTTCGACTTAATGACTTACTTTACAATATATTGTATTTTCCAAAGTGTTGAGATCAATAAAACATCCTTCGTCGCCACTGTTGAGATGTTGAGTGTTTCCACGTGAGTATATGGTAATAACGAACAAACACAGTCGTAGGGAAAAAGACTGGTATATTCAGAGAGGTATTTACATCAGAGAGATTAGTAGTAGAACGAACGTAGGTTAGTAGTAACAATAAGTAATAGTATTAAAGTCCAACGGTATCTTCCGGTCGAGAAACGGAAGTGTAACTGATCACTACAGAAGTCTCACTCTGCACTGCACTACACTGCTACACTACTCTGTCTCTAGAACTACTGTTCTATTTATAATAATAGGATCAGTCTATTGTGGTTGTGAAGGTGGGTGCGCCCCAACACCCCCCCCCCTTAAAATTGTTTTTTCGATGTGAAAAAAAAAAATTTTTTTTCTTCTTCAATATTTTTTTCTTTTCGGATCCATAATGAATTGTTTAGTCGCTTTTCGCTTTCTCCCAGATCTGCACTGTTTTTGTTCTGTCTGTGGCACTTGTAGATCAAACGTATCATATAGTTCGAATAATTCTTCTTCTACTTGTGGAGTTTCTTCCGATTCTTCGGTACTCCTTTTTAGTTGGTTAATGTGGGTATGGGTAAATTTCTTACCTTTTACTATATATATCATATTCCCAATCCGCTTTTGAATGACTCCTGGTTCCCTCGATGTTGAATTATTTTTATAGTTCTTAAAAAAACTTTCATTTATACAAAATTTTCTCTTAGGAACCATTGCGACTGGTGTCTGTATTTTATTTTTTGGTATCAATTTATCGAATGCATATCTGATTTTCCTTGCAAACATTAGCTCCGCAGGTGATAGACTTGATGGGGCAGATTTATTTGGGGTAATGCGGTAAACTTGCAAGAATAACTGTAATGCCTTTCTAGTCGGTGTACCCGTTGCTTTCCTAAGAGCCCTTTTTAGGGTATCGACAAAACTTTCGGCTAGTCCGTTGCTGCGTGGATGATACGGAAGAATCCTCACGTGATCCACCTGGAAATTCTGGCAGAATTCTGTGAATTCATTGCTTGTGAATTGGGTACCATTGTCACTAACTATAGTATCTACCACTCCAAACCTTGCAAATAATTCATGTAATTTATTTATTGTATTTTGTGATGTTGGCCTCTTCGTTTGAAAAACTTCGGGCCATTTACTGTAGCTGTCAACTACGACCAAATAATGCCATCCGTCAATTGGACCCGCAAAATCAATATGAATCCTTGACCATGGTCTGTCGGTTTTTGGCCATAGCTTCTGTAGAATTTGTGGTGATTTTGAAGCCAAAATGCAGCCTTTACATCTGCTGACCATAGACGCGATGTCGTTGTTCATACCCGGCCAGTAGATGTATGCTCTCATGAGGCTCTTCATTCTATTTATGCCCGGGTGACCTGCATGAAAGTCTTTCAGTATCTTTTTTTGGAGTG
This sequence comes from Acanthosepion esculentum, assembly GCA_964036315.1. Classification (NCBI taxonomy): domain Eukaryota; kingdom Metazoa; phylum Mollusca; class Cephalopoda; order Sepiida; family Sepiidae; genus Acanthosepion; species Acanthosepion esculentum. Next base: position 1,366,955 of record OZ038484.1, on the reverse strand, counting down.
TACTAGGGATTACTACCCTTTCACTGTATATTAGAACATTATCACAAAGAGAGAATGTTTCTTGAATTTTTACGTCTTTTTTGGCTAGTTTGTCTTTTATTTCAATGATGTATTTATCATTTACTGCCTCTTTTTTGATGTCCTTAAGCGATACTGGTAACTCTCGAATTGTGTTTGCCAAATTTTCTTCAACTTCGTCCTCTGCTCTGAGGGATGCAATTACCGTATCCTCTAAAGGTTCTGTTGCTTTCGGAATAAGTCTTGATAGACCATCTGCGTGACCAATTTTGTGCGTGGACAAATATTCTATATTAAAATTATAGTTTAACAAAATTATCGCCCACCTAAACAATCTATTTGCGGTGTATGTTGGCAGGCCCTTCTTAGAACCGAATATCGTTACCAGAGGCTTGTGGTCTGTCTGCAGCGTAAAATATCGTCCATGTATGTAACGATGGAACTTTGTTACGGCGAAAATAATTGCCAATGCCTCTCTTTCAATTTGAGAATAATTTCGTTCAGCAGGTAGTAACGATCTGCTTGCATGAGCGATCGGTCGAACTTTACCATCCTTCCACTTGTGCAATATGCACGCTCCTACACCATGAGTACTGGCATCGCTTGCCACGAGGATATCTAGTTTTAGATTAAATGTACTAGAAATAGATCTGATGTTAGTTTTTCTTTTATTTTCTTGAATGCTTGCTCGCATTCTTTTGTCCATAACCACGGTTTTTCTTTTTTTAGTAGATCGTTAAGGGGAGCTCGTAGAATGTGGAGGTCTGGGATAAAATCCTGGTAATATGATACCAAGCCTAAGAAACTTTGCAGAGATTTAATATCCATTGGCTCAGGCATATCCTTTATTGCTGATGCTCGATTTTTGTCTGGCTTTTTCCCATCTTTATTCACAATATGTCCCAGATACTTGATTTCTTCCAGGAGAAAATCGCATTTGTTTTCTTTTACTTTAAAACCATAGCTTCTTAATCTTTCAAAAACTTTGCGTAAATGGTGTTTGTGTTCATTCACTGATTCACTTTTCACGAGTATATCGTCGAGATATGCTATCGTGTAGTCTAAATCGGATAACATAGTGTCTATGAGTTGTTGGAATATTGCGGGTGCTGTCTTCACTCCAAACGGTAACCGTTCGTATCTGAACAAACCTTTATGCGTGTTAATGCATAACAACTTTGCGCTTTCCTTATCCGTGGGTACTTGCAAGTATGCCTCGCTAAGGTTTATTTTAGAAAATATTTTTCCGCCATTTAATTTTGCGAATACTTCTTTGGGACTTGGTAGTGGGTAGTGATACTCTTCTATTTCGTCGTTTAAACCGGTTGAAAAATCGGCGCAGACGCGAATTTCGCCCGACTTCTTTACGTAGACAGCTGGAGCTGCCCAGTCGCTGTATTCAGTTTTCGAAATCACACCAATTCTCGTTAGTCTTTCGAGTTCTTGGTCAATTTTTTCTAATACTGCAAAAGGAATACTCCGCTTTTTCTTAAAAATTGGTTGAACATTTTTCTTCAGCTGTATTTTTGCTGATGCTTTCGTACAACGTCCAAGTCCTTCAGCGAAAACTTCGGGGAATTCTATTTTCAATTCTGTTTGCAAATTTTTTATATTATTTTTGCTTTCAGTAATGTTGTTACAAAAAGAACTAATGGGCACGTCCCATAGATTGAACTTAGTGATTGCGTCAGTCCCAAACAGGTTGTTCGTGTTTTTCATCACAAAAATTTTCATTGTTTTGTTGTTAATATTCACCCATATTTCACCTACAAAATTAATTCTTTTTCCCGTTACACTCCTGGCTATTTTGTTGGACTTTAATAGAGTTGGTTTTCCTAGATTTTTCCATGTTTGTGTGTTAATAATAGAAATGTCAGATCCTGAATCCAGTTGCATTTTAACCTTCTTGTTGTACATTTTTACATGTAAATATTTCCGAATATTTCGGTCTTGGTCTTCATCTGACTTAGTAACTTTTACTCGACTACTGTTTAATTTTCTACACTTGGACATTTTATGTCCTACTTTCTTGCAATTTCTGCAAGCTTTATTTTTATATGGACAGTCATTATACCAGTGCCACTGGCCGCATCCATAACATGCACTCGGAGGGTTTTTTTTCTTATGTTCTCTGTTCTTTCTTGTAGTAGGATACCACTTCCGTTCAGGCGATGGAGAACGGAAACGCGTCTTTCTATTTACTTTCTTCACATTTGCGATAGCAGTTTCTTCAATTTTCTCTGAATCTTGCTTAATGCTTAGGCTTTGTTAACAGTACTCTGCTAGCTTTTGTAACGTCGTGTTTTGCTCATTTTCGAGCTTTGCTAAAATGCGTCTTCGCATTTCACTGTCTTTCTTAGACATTAAGCCTAGCACGAATATTAGACACTTAAAGTTGTCCGCCGATAATTCGGACAAGCGAAAATCGTTACACGTTTTATTTACGATTGACGCAAAAGTTGTGTAGTCTTCCTGCTCGCTTTTTTGAATATTAAGGCATTTCCACCTTTTGTGAAATAATGATAATCTGGGGTTGAAGAGCTCCTTTAATAATTCAATCGCTTCGTTGAATTTTAAATCTCTTGTTTTTTTAGGTAAGATAAAATCTGTAAACTTATTATGCTCTGCCGTTCCCAGTTTTCGTAATAATCTTATTTTTTCTCATCTGACCATGTTTGGCAATCGACTTCATAAAAGTCCTGATATCTGATAATATCTTTCGAAAGTCTTTTCTTCTTCTGGGTTATAGGTAAAACTTTCGATTGGCGACCATATTGTATCTTGAGAAAAAATATTTTCATCCGAGTTTTTCTGCTTCGACAGTATAGCTTTGTGTATAAGTTCAGTCATTGCTAACTGTTTCATTTCATTTTCTTCTTGGATTTTATTTTGTTTTTCCTGTAAATTAAGTAGTTCCTTCTGAATTTTAAGCTGTTCCTTCTGAAAACGTTCTTCACTCTCCTGTTGTCTCTGAATCTGACACTTAATGAGTTCCAGCATAGTTGATTGAAATTGCTCCATGATTATTTATGTGTAGAGTAGAAAAAGAAAACGAAATTATGTGTGTGTGTTTTTTTTTCTTCTGAGGGGGGCCAAAAAATAATTTAACAAATTCTCTGGCACGACAAATTTTTTTTATTTTTTTTATATGTTCCAATAGATAAATAAGTTAATATCTAACTTACAGTTTTTTTTCCTTTTGTCGATAAATTTTTCAATCCTTTGCTTTGAAAAAACGCTTGAACTGTTTGAATTTTCCTGTGTTGAAATCGTTTCTCTTCGCTATTGCGATATTTATTTTTCAACGTAAGTCACTGTTGGAATCAATAAGACATCTTCGTCGCCACTGTTGAGATCAATAAAACATCTTTCGTCGCCACTGTTGTGATGTTGAGTGTTTCCACGTGAGTATATGGTAATAACGAACAAACACAGTCGTAGGGAAAAAGACTGGTATATTCAGAGACGTATTACATCAGAGAGATTAGTAGTAGAACGAACGTAGGTTAGTAGTAACAATAAGTAATAGTAATAAAGTCCAACGGTATCTTCCGGTCGAGAAACGGAAGTGTAACTGATCACTACAGAAGTCTCACTCTTCACTGCACTACACTGCTACACAACAATCAGTCTCTAGAACTACTGTTCTATTTATAATAATAGGATCAGTCTATTGTGATTGTGAAGGTGGGTGCGCCTCAACACAAAGACATTATGTTTTTCGCACAAAATTGATTTCCATATAAACTTGGACTACGACAATTTCAAACGACGAAAGGATTGCAACTTTTTGCCATTTGCCAGAGCAGATTTCCAATCATAACATAAAAGGAGCAAAGAAAACAATTGTAATTCAAATTGCAGTTTAAATACACGGGTCCAATTTTTATAGAAAAGGAAATATGTCAAATAATCGATGCAGCTATATACCAACTCATAGATTAAAAGCTTTAGGGAAAACTACTATCAAGACCTTGTTCAAGGGAAGCGAATTTCTTTTTCCGTATGGATAACTGTTTATTCCTTCCAACCACTTTAAAACGTAATTCCTTTGTTGATGATACTGATCGTAGAGAGTTAATATATATACGAAGTGTGATCAAAAAATATCGGGACTGGTGCTATAAAAAGAAACTACAACATATCACTTCGTCATTTAATCTTCTTCGAAGTTGTCAGGTTCTGAAGCCAGACACTTTATCCAGCATCGTTTTGTTTTTTTAATTCCTGTAACTCTTTTTTGGGAAACCAAACAGCTGTCTCATCGCATTCTCTTGGATTTCCTCAACGGTTTGAAATTTCACTTTCAAATCGGATTTGATTTCTGACGAAGAAAAAGTAACAGGGCACGAGATCTGGGGAATATGGTGGCTGTTAGATCTGAAGAATGTTATGCATAGCCAAAAACTGCTGTAAAAGCCATGGTCACCGATGGAATCTCTGTGGTGTTATGAGACAACCACACACTCTACACACTTCCCTTCCAAGCACTGCTATAAACAACGAAAGCAAATGACAATGTTATAACAGTGTGCATGCGCGACAGGGTTTAAGGTGAATATGCGTACTTTAGGCCCGTTACCATAGCAACAATTCTAATATTTTTGTTCCGAGCTCTTACTCTCTCTCTCTCTCTCTTTCTTTTTCTCTCTCTCTATCACGCACACACGCGCGCGCGCACACATACACATACACACACACACACACACACACACATATATATATATCGATGAATTACTTAATTATAATTATCAAATCCTCCTAATAATTTCTATCATGTCTATATCATTGCTTGAACCGGCTTCTAATGCTCAAGGTTGAGCGGCATGGTGATAGTAGTCGTGGCTCCGGGGGCACCGTCCTATGGTTAGAGAGAATCTCAGTTGAGTTCCACCACAAAATTTGTGAGTGAGCGGCGCTATATTGAGTCTGATTTGCTACCTCTTCGTCACCGAAGAACAGTTGGTATGACCTTTGCTTGATAACCTAACTGTCAGGGTTTCAATTCTCGGTAGTGGATGCGCACTGCTGATGAGTCCCAAATATAGGACGAAACGGCCGTCCAGTGCTTTCTGCATTCTGTTGAGGTTTCAGACTCGATGACTTAATTATAAATATCAAATCCTCATAATAATTTCTATCATTTATGTATCATTGCTTGAACTGGCTTCTAATGCTCAAGGTTACACCGTCCTATGGTTAGAGAGAATATATATATATATACAGAATGTGTGATTCTCACTGAATATCTTCCCTATAAATGTGATAATTGAATGGAAAATATTCAACGGATGAAGCAGAAGTGTGAACTGAAGGGAATTATTAGATTTACATGAAATTTTCAGCATTTATTTATTATTGAATGAAATGGAAACTCAATAATTTGTTTTATTAGTAAACTTTAAAATATTTTGGTGGGGGATTAGTCACCCTCATTTCAATATATTGTAAATGCTATTAAAATCTGGTGGTGATGACAAATACTTTTTATATACTTAAATTTTTACTGTATATTGTGAAATATTCCATAAAATAAATTGCTTTCATATTCTGTTTAATAACGATATATATTTTAATATATTAAGAAAAATATTGGGGAAAACTGTAAGACAAAATGGAAAAAGGTTTCTTATGACGCGTTTCGTCTTTTAGAACATCATCGTACTCTTTTTCCTTTTCTTTCCATTACATTTCTAAATAGTTCTCCCACACTGTGAATATTGAAATATTGTAAAAACCCGGAAAAAATATTAAAAATATTTCTTATTCTAAGCTTAAAACTGAAGCCGACCGATACCCTAATAATTTCTAAAAAAATTCTTTATCTTCGACCAAGCGACGAGCTACATGGGTCCATATTCAGGATCAAGAGAAAAACGGGATCGACTTATAGACGAGTATCTACTGTAGCATTAAAGTGACACGATAGCTACTAGTTAAGCGTTGTATCTGTAATTATAGTCTCACCAATGACGGAAGTGTTTTGTAGCTGCTTTGCTGAATTATACCATCGCCAAGATAAACACTATTGTGTTGCTATAATTGCTCCAACGTAAATGTTAAACACGATTAAGCATTTGTAGATGCACCATGTTGAAACGGATACACTGCGTGTATGTCTGTAATTAGTTTAGCATGTGTGATGACGCTAAATGCTCCGTGGCTGCTTTTCGGGCTTAGTCATTAACCAGGACGAATACACACACTCACACGTACACGCGCGTGCGAGCGCCAAAATATGATATCTGCCCGTGCTTCATGTTTCGAAAATCATCTTTAGCTGCGACTATTCGGCTATTTGACATAAAGGAAGAGTTTCATTTTACAGAATGATGGAGCACCTTCCCCTAATTTCTCAATATGATCTCAGGGTTTATCATTTTCAAACATTTCTAGGCCGATGACAGGCAAAAAAAGAAAGGTTGAACACTTAATGTATTCACTAGACTGAGCATCATTTGATTTTTACTTCTGCACATATCTTCAAGACAAAATATATAGAATTCGGGCTAATACAAATTAGAAGTAAAACACATATACACATAAACACATGCATATATAGTTTGTGAGTATTAGACGATAGTTTCAAATCAACCTCTCGACGGCAACTGTAGCTATATGAGCGACAACTTGTAGCAGAGAAACGATTGTGTCAACACTGAAAACATCAACTTATCGACGTTTTTCTTAACAGGTTTTGTTATATATACATATATATATAAATGTATATATATATATATATATATATATATATATTAACAGTAGATATATATATATATTAACAATAGATATATATATATATATTAACAGTATATATATATATATATTAACAGTATATATATATATATAAATATATATATATATATATATATATATGTATGTATATAGTGTTAATTTGTAAGACTGTTTTTGAAGCCTAAGTTGCTATTTTCTCAATGGTTTGCTGATAAAGAGGCAAGCAGGCTTTTGTGCTAAATATCGAAGATAGAGACAGAGCGTTAACAGAATTAAAGTTTTTTTACTTCACTCATCTTTACATCAAAGTTTCGTGGTTACATAGATGCAAACACTCTTTAGAACAGAGTCAAACTTCTCGATTTCTTTGTACTTTTATTGTGGTAATGTGGTATGAGTGCATTACTTTCCTTTTCGTTTGATGGGCGTTGATTGATGACTGATTTCACTTCCTCTCACTTTCTTTTTCCTTCCTGACTTTCCCTTTTGACCTCTGATTTATTGTTATTGTGTTATGGTTGCATTTTTGTGTGTGCATGTGTCTTCGTGCGGTTGTGTATTTGTGTGTGTGTGTGTGTGTTTATGTCTGCGCACGCACGTGTGTTTACATACATAGAAACATGCACATACACACCCATCCTGCAATAATATAATAAAAACAAAAATAGGAATAATATTCTTCAAAATAATTGAAAAACATTTCCCCAAATACGACAAACTATCAAAATACAGTAAGAATCGGTTACAGCTGCATGGATAACATGGAGAAAATAATGAACAAACACAATAAAAAAAATGCTAAAAAAAAACAGTATAACCACAACAACATAAACCAACAAAACAACAACAGATGCAAATGTCGAAATAAAAATAATTGTCCACTTAACAACAAATGCCTAACCGACAAAACAATATATAAAACCACCTTAACAAACGCGGAAGTAAAAAGAAAATTACATAGAAGCTACAGAATCAAACTTTAAAGAAAGATTTAATAATCAATAAACCTCACTTAAAACAAAAAAATACAAAAACAACACAACACCATCAAAATACTTATGGGGGCAATAGCAGAAACTGTAAATTTTACCTAGAATAAAAACTGGCAATTATTACATTTAGAAATCAAAACAACTTATTGAACAAGAAGAATGAAATAATGGGGAAATGCAGACATTTAAACAAATATCTACTTTGCCACCTAAATACTAACATAAAAAGAAAAGTAATATAGACTAACAAAACGCAATTCCATCACAAACACAAACCACCATACCTAACACCTAATCCATACCAATCTAAAACACAATCCACCCAGAAAAAAGTAACCACAATACCAACAAATAGCAACCGACAAAATTTACCACAATTACACTCTTTACAAAACACAAAAACACACATACACACTAAATACAAAAAAGCGAATGTAGAAAAACAAATAAAAACGAGAACTCATATAGAGATGCGAAAAAATAGAAAATTAATGTTTTTTGAGGAAGTTTTTTGAATGCTACAAAAATTAGTCGTGAAAATATTTTTATCTATAATTAATCTAATTAATATTCATGTTGGAAAGTAAAGATTCGTTTTATTTTTGACATTTTTTTATTCAATAGTTATTTTGATTTTATGCTGAAAAGGCTTTATATTTTTATACAGTAATACAACAATCTCGTTCCTTCCGCAACATATTCTAAACTAATAATGTTGTAATATTTGATTTCTAATTTGAAAATGTTCCTTTGCAATTTATCATTGCTAATAATTCTGGTCATCATAATCTATGTTATTTGTCAATAAAGAAAAATATTTGATTTTAAATCTTTTTTTTTTATTTTTATCATTTTTAAAAGATTTTATGTTACTTTTTACATGTAAAAAAACGTAAATTTTGCAAATCCTAAAAGAATTGCCGCGGTGCCCTCATTTTTAAGGAATACACCAAGGCAATTTTTGCCTGCCCCTATCTTAGGCTAAACTCATCCTTGTTATTCTGTACTTGGGTACCAATCCCTCTTTTATACAAATTTCGTTAAAGACTACTGACAACCGAAACGGTACCGGAAAATTCGGTACTTTTGACAAAGTAGGAAAGTTCGGTAACTATTGAAATAAAAGTCGATTGAAAATTGATTTTAAAGCCGTTTGATGTAGGAATTTGGAAGCTAACCCCGCTTCTTTATATTTTTAAATAACTGAACATCGTGAAGCCCAGATAAAACCGCACAACAAAAATACCAGGGCCGTACTTTTCCCAATAATTTTTTAAAAGTATTATTAACCATGGGGGTCTAGATAAAATCACGCTACAACAATACAAGGGCCGTACTTTCTGAAAGGGGATAGACCCCCACCACCAACAACAACACTACTTTTAAATATGTAAATCATGGCTTCCAGTCCAGATAAAAAACCCATTGCAACAATACCAGGGCCGTACTTTCTGCATGTGGGTGTTTAGGGACTAAGCCCCCCCCCCGCCTCCAATATTTTTAAATATTTTCTTAATAAATTAAAACTTAATTTATTTACTACATTTTTTTATAAAAATAATAATTTCAAAATAAGATATAAAACTTAACTTTAACTTAGATAAATCGTTATTTACTTGAATGAAAATAATAGACTATAATAATTAAATAAATACTTATTTAAAAAAAAATGTTTATTTCAAAATATTGGAGGTGGGGCTTAATCCCCTAAACACCCCATACACTATGGTATTGTTACAGTGGGGTTTTATCTGAACAGGAACCCATGACTTTTTTAGTTAATACTTATTTAAACGTAGTGGGGTGGTGGGTGGTCTAGCCCACTACCCAGAAAATACGGGTATTGTGTTAATTATTGTGAATTTTCCGTTACCGAATTTTTCGTTGCCAAATTTTATTAAAATTCAACAAAGTCCATCCGCAACATACTGGTAGAAAATAAAACTAATAACCTCATCCACGTGCAAAAAAGATTTTTTAAAAATGGAAGCACTAATAATAAAAAAGAAAAAAAACAACACTCAATAACATCAACTATGAACATGGCCACAATGTGCTGGCCGTGTTTGGAAAATTAAACATTTCTATAACTCTAGATACATACATAAAAAATTCAGTTAAAAATAAAAATAAATAAATATCATCCTCTAATGCCTAAAAGAATAACTGAAAGCGCTCGGAAATGCATGTGGACAACTTTTACACATTTTATGCCCCCCCCCCCCAAATCACTTATACGAACACAAGAAAAATGAAATAAAAAGAATAACTGTAGTACCTTGTCAGACGTTTTTAATGAAACTATATATATATATATATATATATATATATATATATTGTGATGCGCTGGGTAAGTTGTCGCCATTTTACATTTTTAATATCGCACATTCATATTGTTTGTTTTTGATTTTGTCGCATGCAGAGTATAGTAGGCTCAGTTGGGCACCGTCTGTGAGAAGAAAAAAAACTCACCCCGCCAGACATTTAGAAACAGCATGCTATACCGCTTGACATTCATGCCAGAAGCTCCAATATGAACATTTCTGAATGTTTGGGTGTCAATCTGAGGACTGCAGAGAATTCGGAAAGAGGAGAATGACTCTAATGGTCATTACAAAGGTGTTTGGAGTGATCACTAGTGATGGCGACGTTATGCCTCCATTCATATTCCCACAAAGACCTCAACAAAAAGTGGGATTGGTACCCAAGTACAGAATTACAAGGATGAGTTTAGCCTAAGATAGGGGCATGCAAAAATTGCCTTGGTGTATTCCTTAAAAATGAGGGCACCGCGGCAATTTTTTTAGGATTTGCAAAATTTACGTTTTTTACATGTAAAAAGTAACATAAAATCTTTTAAAAATGATAAAATAAAAAAAAAGATTTAAAATCAAATATTTTTCTTTATTGACAAATAACATAGATTATGATGACCAGAATTATTAGCAATGATAAATTGCAAAGGAACATTTTCAAATAAGAAATCAAATATTACAACATTATTAGCTTAGAATATGTTGCGGAAAGAACGAGATTGTTGTATTACTGTATAAAAATATAAAGCCTTTTCAGCATAAAATCAAAATAACTATTGAATAAAAAAATGTCAAAAATAAAACGATCCTTTACTTTCCAACATGAATATTAATTAGATTAATTATAGATAATAGACATTCCTTTAGTAGGTAGTACTACTCTGGGTCAAGATGGTGGCTGCTGGGAGACCCTATATCTTGCAACAGGACTCTGCACCATGCCACACAAGCAGGAGAACTCAATCATGACTGTCAGACAATTTCTCCGACTACATCATCCTTTATATCTGGCCACCTAACTACCCAGACTGCAATCCCCTTGATTATTATGTATGTGGGCAGTAGAGCGAGAGACGAGCAAAACTCCTTGTAGCGCCAAAGATGAACTGAAAGCAAGAATTATGGCAGCATTCAACAACTTAAACAAGGTGCCCATCCAGAAGAGTTGCAAGAGATTCCTAAGTCGTCTGAGGTTGTGATTGTAGCCAATGGCTATTTCATTGAATAAATTTACTGTTTAGTATTTCAAGATATTTTTGTGTAATTTTGGTAAATATATCTCTTAAAAGGGAATGTCAGTGTTATATTCATTTTTGCTTCATTGAGACAACAATGTATCCATCGTACCCTGCACAATACACACACACACACACACACACACACATATATATATATATATATATATATATATATATATATATATATATATATATATGTATATATGTATAAATTCAAAACAAAATTATATCGAATATGAAGAGTAGCAAGGTCAAAACCTTATACACATCTCTCTCTCTCTTTCTCTCTCTCTCTCTCTATCTATCTATATATATATATTTTTTTTTCTGTAATGCTTATAATAACGTTTTACTTTTCGGAAGTTGTCTCCTTTTTCGATAGAAATTTTGATTCTCTAAAAGTTTCACCTTTAACACACAAAGGGAGATAACTCAAGATGCTTATAAAATCATGTAAAAGTATAATTGGGAGTAAATATTTAATATGACGTCATTTATGACGATTAGGGAATAATAATAATAATAATAATAATAATAATAATAATAATAATAATAATAATAATCAAACCATATAATAATTATCAATGTGTATTTATTTATATATTTCATATCATGTCCCATTATGGGAAGGGAGGTAAATCAACTTAAGCTAGTAAATTTATGAATGATTACTTCCCTTAGTCGTTTTAATAATCTATACAAATAAAATATTTATCTGCATTTCGACAAAGTTCCCGAACAAAATGAACGGTTTATTTAATCAGTTCCTTTAGTCCTACATTCCTTACATTGCAGTCTTATCTGTTCAAGACTTTCACGTGAGGCACTCAGATAAATTTGTCTATTAAGTTATGATCGTCTTGTTTCAATTTGGTCTTGAAATAGGCTTTGTCGTCACCGTCCTTGTCACTGTCTCTGTCGTCATCATGAAATAAGTTCATACCAATTCTTTTAATTTCTGCGATGATGAGTTATCATTATTTACTCTATTTATATTCGAACTATTATCCTCATTTTTGTTGTTATTATCATAACGTTTCGACAAACGTCCGAATACAAATAGTGTATATAAGCTAAAAACATTGTCTTATTTAATTAAAAAACTGGTACAATTTTAAAGATTCGTATTCATTTACACAAATCCCCAATTCCGTCGTGGGACGCACTAGTTCTTGCAAAAAGAGAAAATTGTCTAATAATCGATGTGGATATTCTAATAGCTTATGGGGTAAAAGCTGAGGGAAAATTAGTGCAATCTAATATCAAGACCTTGCACAAGGGCAGCATAAATTTTAGATTTGAAATCCCGAAGCAATTAGAATTGCCCCCTAACCCCTTCAAAGTGATTGGATTGTTTAGAGATCTGAAGAGAATTTGTGAAACTGACAAAAAACGTGGTCAGAAAAAGTACTGAAAAGAATGCTGTCACCTGATCCTCGTTTTCCGTGTTGATAACTATTCCCCTACCTACACACTCTACATAATTTAAAACAGATTTCCCGTTGAAGATATTGAGAGTATCAGGAAAGAGTTAATATATTGACGCAAAGATATTTTATTTCCTACAGAAATTGTAATTATCACTGAATATCTTTCCAATAAATGTGATAATCAGACAGTAAATATTCAACGGTGGCAAGAGAGTGTGGAATGATTAATGGATATTGTGAAAAAGGCATTTCATTTTCAAATCTTTTGTGAATTCCATTTTTGCCAAGAGTATAACATAATGTTAGAAACTTAGATAAGATAGATAGATAGATAGATAGATAGATAGATAGATAGATAGATAGATAGATAGATAGATAGATAAAACATCATCATTATTAATCAATAATTAATTTACAAAGAAGCGATCTATTGCTTTAATTTAGTTGTTTTTTATAACAGATTGAATATGATTTCCACAGTCGTGTTTATTTTTAAAATGTGGTCTCGAGACGGCAGATTGTGTATAAACATAAGGAGGGGATTTTCAAAATATTGAAAGTTGAAACGGCAAAGAAATCCCTCACGGCGTAAATGTTATTCATAAAATAGATTTGATATTGTTTTGCTGCTTATTTCGTTGTTTTGTTTTTGTTTTGTTTTGTTGTTTTTTTTTTGTTTTGTTTTGTTTGTATTTTTTGTTTTTTTGTTACCTAAAGAAATGAAAAGATAGATCGGAAGTAATATCCCTCGACTCGTTAGTAATTTGCACACGCATTTCATGTAATCACCATTTATGGGATGAGGATAGTGATTCGAATTAATAGTCCCCTGTCTCTATGCCCCCACAATGAGATTAATCTCCCAAAAATATGTTTTCCTTTGATGCATTGCATTCATTCGATCTCGTCAGTTCGGTTTAAGTCTCGTTTAAATGTGGGTATTTTTTGTTTTCAACACCCGAAGTACCACACCCAAATACAACTGATTCAGTCCCAATCTACACCAGAAGTAACATAGATTATTATTATTATTATTATTATTATTATTATTATTATTATTATTATTATTATTATTATTATTATTCGATATCAGTCTTATTTTGGGTCCAGTAAACGTCAGCCATCTGGGTGGTAGGGTCAAGCCTGCGGGTCAGCTTTCTCAAGCGAGCTGGCGCCTAAGGATTAAAAACGAAGACGAATCCCGTCACACAAAATCAGGCAAGAGAGGGTAGGTGGTGAAAAAGGGGAAAATAGGACATCAGAAAAGGAAGAGGGGGTTAGGGACTATCTATTCATTGTAGCTACCAGGAAATCTGAATGGGTCTGCCTGTGTGCGTGGGTTTATAAGTGTAAGTGCAAGTATGTAAGTGAATGTCTATGTGGAAGAATGTATATGTGAGAATAAATGTATAATTCTCTGCATCTGTATTTATGTGTGTGAACTTAGTGAAAGGAAGACGCTAAGTATGTGTGTAAAATGTATTTGCACGAAAGTGAGAGAATATGTTCTCACGCCGAAGCTGTTTATATTTTCCGTTGGTATAAAATTGCTAACAAGATGGTGTTTACTGTTTATTCATCCACTGAGAAACATTTGCTTTCGTCAAATTACTTCATAACCCGTGATCGTTACAAAATGGAAACAGCTACAAAGAATTAAGTTAATCAATCATCTCATCAAGATATCAGGGAAAGCGGTTGAATTTGAAACTCTGAAATAGACAATTGTTGCTTTAAGTATGATTACTTCAATTGGGACAAAAGAGGAGGGTCAAAATAAAAAAATTATAATAAAAAAGTAATAAAGGTGGTTTATAGCAAAATTAGACAGGAAATGAAAGAAAAGCAATGTAGTAATGTCCAAGACACTGCTACAAGAAACGCTATATTTTCGGTTGAAATGTTGTCAGAAGAAGCCACAGAAATGCAGAATGGCATACACCCATGTTTCATCGATTAAACACAAAGGTATTCAATAAAGCACTGTTTTAAAAGTCCTTGAATTTTCTTTAGAAACTTCATCTACACAGAAAAAATATAAGAATAATTTTCTATCTATATTGGGAAGACATGTGCTGTATACGAATATGCGTAGAATTTAATCAACAAATATAAGAAGCGGGCTGAGACAAGAATGTATTTTCTCACCAGATTTATTTAATCTTTATATAAAAATACTTTTCTAAAAGAATTAAAATACCTACTAGGATTTATTGTGGGCAGAACAAAATACACCACGAAGATGATATTGTGTTGACATTAGATTCAAAAGGAAAATAAGGTTTACATAAAGCAGTCAAAGAAATCGCGAAGCTATGACAGATCAGTAATTGTTAGAAAGCGGAATGGAGTGATCAGAAAAAGGGACAATTCAAACTATGAGTTACACGTTGAGGACGTCAAAATGAAAAGCGTTTAGAAATCATCCTATCTGGATTATGTAATAACAGACGACGGAGAGAGTTAAACAAAATTTCGAAGGAGCTCAAAATAACAAATGACACTTTTCAGAATCCGAGTAAAGTGCAAATAACACTAGGAAAAAAATAGATGTCTGCTTGACGGCTATGTGTTAATTATCCTCTACAACAAAGAAAATTGTAAAATTTCCTCAAAATATAAAGAAAAAGACTTAACGAAACAAAGATCTCGTTTCACTGAAAAATCTTGTGAATACTATGAACTGAACATGTAAGAACCAAGGAAGCACTAAAGAAAATAGAAATTACAAAGACAAACAGAAATAGATGAAATTTTGGAGGCATATAGAGAAGACATGGGAAATTTTATACTGTTGTAAGGATACAGAAGTCGCTTATCTCCCTTTGATGGAAGATAAGTCCCGTGGTTACATAACAAACGCTTCGTGACGTCACTTCATTCAGTGACCCAAAGCGATTTTTAGTTCGTGAATAGCAACCAAACGAGGAGGTTGTTTTCTTCTAGCTTGGGCCTTTTGGCATAAGCTGAAGGTAAATCTGCACCCCATCTCCCCAGCTTACAATCGGGCTCGATTCATCAATGTCCCACATGGCAACATATATATGAATCGGACCCGTTTAAAGCCAGAGTCTTCTCCAGGTTAGGAATATCTTCAAATTATAAGAACTTACTTCTGTTCCTCCTTATACTTTGCTTTGCTATGTCGACATATGTGATATATAATTATCCAGGTGGAACATGTGTATATATGTATATATATGGCTTTGTGTATGTCGTAGTATATAAAAGTCTCTTTGAGAACAAAGCATGTTTGTCATTCTTTTTCCTTTCAGCCATGACGTTACGTTCTGCCCATGATCTACGGTGTTGTTGTATCACGGATATAACAATGTTCATAACGGGAGAAATGTAATTGGAAGAATAATTTCCCTCCCTCTCGTTACACTGCCAAGGTTCACTGATGGTAAAAGAGAGGAAATCAACATGTAATATGCTTGAAAAGTCTGAGGAAAATAATGGAGGGAAAAAAGAAGGATGAGTCGTCAAGAAAAAAGTATTGTTAAGGGCATCAAAAGAGAGGAAGATGTGGCGGTCTATGAATAAATACGGTACACAGAGAGTATTTGGTGTGAGCGTGCACGTCTGTGCATTGATATATCACAACCAAGCAGAAAATGATAGAGAACAAATATTTTACATCTCATGACCGGAAATAACATAGACGACTCGAGGTTGGTTTCAGAGGTCACCAGTGGTTAACAATGATCTTAACATGCTATTTCTTATCAAATTAAATGACTTCTGACAAAATCCATTGAGTTTGCTATGTTGGTCTGAAGATTCACGACACATAAGGTTGTGGCATCCACTCCAGGTTATCAAAGAGCATAATATATAATTGAATGAAGTGGTATCTAGTAAAATGACATGAGGTACTGAATTTGCTATGAAGTATAACTGTGTTTTTACCTCACAAATAGAGTCTATATGGTTCAATTCAAACTCTGTGGTCAGCAGGGGCCATGGAAAGTGGAATTACGGTGTACTTCTTATGTAGAGTAGCTGCAGTTTGATTAATTACTTTCATAAAGACAATTGGTCAGTAGGAGTAATTTGTGAAGCGAAAGATTACGGTGTTGGTCTTCAAATTCGTTGGAATTAAAAGAAGCCAACTTTAAATTAAAAGAATCCAACAGATTTATTCATTAAAATACAAGAGCGATTTCTATGGTTTAATTAGATTTTTCAACCGTTTTAAATAACAAGAAATACGGAGCCTACTAGTAGCTCTGGGAGTGAGGTAATGTTGTTCTAAAAAACTATGCGATTGAGAAAACAAATTCCTGGTGATTTTCAGTTGTACAAGTCAAATGACACACTTCCAGACACAACTGAGATTGGCTCAAAAATTCCATAAAGTTCTTCGGCTCTACTGAGCCATTGTTTTTCTTCACAAGTTTCAATTAAAATTTGGGACACACATTTTATTTCTGAAAGATCTCGACCCTCCAATGTTGGACAATTTAACTCGCTTATTCTCGCATGTCATAGAGACATTTAACCTCATTGAGGCAGGAAGAAAGGAGGTTGTATTCATTCCCAGGACCCCTATAATTCCTAAATATTTATTCTTTAAATTCAAGCCACGTCAGTTCACACTGGTACTCAGTTTTGACATAATCGTCAACAAAGTTTTGTTTCACCATGCTTTTCCAATACCCAGATGTTGTTTATTCTCGGCTTCTATTCTTAGCCGACCCCCTCCAAAAAAAAAATACATTTCATATTTGCACCCAAAGTGAAAAGCACTAATCGGATATTTTATGCTACAACTATTTAAGTTGTAATATATATAATATATTAATACCCTGTGTTGCTATCTTTGAAAGTGTTAAAACATACGCACATAGATAGATAGATAGATAGATAGATAGATAGATAGATAGATAGATAGATAGATAGATGAAGGTAGAGAAAATTTTATTTAATTTAGGGAGGTGACGTCATATATTCTTTGTGGGAGTAATGGTAGACTCAGTCAGTTATGTGCCATACGCGATACATGCTTAGGCGATCAGGTATCTTTCGATACATGACTGACGAGGAAGATTTTTTCCCGCAGTAGGTTGCCATTTCTTTCTGCTGTAGACCAGTTGCCATCCAAGGCTATAGAACTCGGTCTGTACTGCTACTTACCCAGAGCTGACGGGAGAAGAGGAGGATTTATACCTTTCCCAAGGGTATTAGCACGTAAGTGAATGTATTGGATTGGAATTTGAACTCGGCTTTCCGATTCCTCAATCCGAACTGCAATCCATTACCCCACTAGCTAAATGAATATCTACTATAAACATTGGTATGAATGATATGGGTTTTGTGATTGTAAAACATTGGAAAGTAGTGACCTTATGAGGAATATCAGCACAAGAGAAATGATATAACTTTTAGCCTCAAGCTGTATGGACAACTGCGATTACCAATGAATTTTTAACATTATAAGAGATTTCATAAAAGGAATATGAAGCCTTACTTATTATTATTATAGCACATGATATAAGTGTATATCTATTTGTGTGTGGGTGTGCGTGCGTGTATGCAAAAAAATGTTGCTTTATTCTTGCATAAAAATAACGGACAAAGCCAGATTACAACAGCATAATTTCGCCACCTTCATTCCTAAGATTTCTGTACTGTACAGCCTCTCTCTACCATTTGACTTTGTGTGTAATAGGCTAATCGTAATAATTCTCTGTTATTCTAAGTTAAACGATTCTACTTTATTTTTTGAAAATATAGTTGATTTTTGTTGAATATTTTTATTGTTAGGTAAGTGAGAACAATTACAACATAAAGATATTTACCAGAAAAATCAGGATATTTTCAAACAGATTTTGTTAACGCGTTCAACTTCGAAAACAAAAAATGATTCTTTAATAAAACAATTCTCAGGCTCGAATACACACTTGTGCGGCCGCAGAACCGATCTTGAGCTCAAGCTCGGATCAAATGTCTCATGTTCATGTTGACAATCATGTATGTGATGGCGGCCTTCGAGGATTCAGGTCAAGTGATTGATATCGGCATTGATATAATCGGGAAAATTATCGGACAAACACTCGTGGACGGCGTGGGTCATGTGGGATGGATCAGAGCCCTGTTAGAATACCATTTTCTATACCTCGAAGTAGGTGGAGACAGTGATGCACCCCTTATCGACTTGCTGAGGTTGTAGTTGATATCCTGAAATGAATTTGACTGTACTTCCCTTAGAACGTTTGACATGTCACCAATAGATGTAGTCCAGGCCGTTCCTGACCCTGAACACAAAAGACTTGACCACTGAGCTTTTACTTAGTTTCCTCCGAATGGCTGTGGTTGGCAGTTTTTTTCATTTCCCTTGGCAGGTTGTAAAAGAAATGAAAATACTAAAATTTAGCGCATGCAACCTAATGTAACGTTAGTTAGTCTTTTTTTTCTTTTTTTTTGGGGGGGGGGGGCAATAAAATTTTGTTCTCAAATACCTGGCACATCTTTATAGTTAAAATCGTTAAATAAAATTTAAATGAAAAAACACAGCTGTTACTAACCGCCATATTATATATCATCTTGGCCAGGGGAGGCGTTTTGTGTATAGCTACCTCTACCTCGTAGCCGGGTCGAACGACACTGTCTGCTCGGATTTCTGTGGCCTCATTGACTGTCGCGGTGACGTAACAACAATAGCATGGTATGTGCAGTTAGAAAAGAAGCGAAGCGAATCTGTACCCCTATATGCCATAGGTGATTTAAAAGGGGTAAGCACTTGATCGGTAATTGGGTGGGAAGTGATATCGGCTGACATCGAGGCCTACAAAACTAACTGAATGTGGCGCCGTTTAAATTCACTTTTTTTCATTTATGAATAATAAGTATGTAGAGAAAAGGCGGACAGACACACAAACACACACGCATAGATGTGGGTGTCTGTATACTTCTCTATATATGGGGGGGGGGGCACTTCTGCTTTTTATTACAAGTGACAGAAGAAACTAGTTCACACATATCAACTAGAAATTATACGTTATTTCGGGGCCTATTTTAGAATAAATATTTTATTACAGGTGACTTCAGTTTGGTAGATAAATTGTGTGACTGCGATAGAAAATATGTGATACAAAGTAAGAACTGATATGATATGAGAAAACAGCAAGAAATAAAAATTTAATTCACACAACATTTGATATAATAAATCAATAATTAACCACATGTATGAAACTTTTGTATTCCTTCATTAATTCAATATATTTTACATATGAGTCTGCACGCTTGCAGAAATTTGGCCAAAAATGGTTTTTGTATCATTTTTTTTTAATTTTGAAATGTTTGGGAAAAAAACTTTAACTTTTGTTAAAAAGATTGCAGCATTTTTCAATACCAGCATTTATCATATGCAAATAAATCAAACCAGGTCTTCTGTCACGTACAAAATACAAATCCCAAGTTCTTTTCCTCTTCATTAAATTTAATTCAATATTTATTGTTAAAATTGTTTTTATATGCAACACGATTTTATGATGAACGAACTTTGTCTTTATAGTTAAAGATTAATTTAGTCTGATATTCTATCCTAGTTGTAGATCGCCCATTGGAGATTAAACTTTCGACAATAGCTAATCAGGTTGCTTCTATTTGCAATCTTGGATCTTACTTGGAGTCAAGCAATGATGACTGACACATTGTTTCAGTCACTTAGCCTACCATTGAGAAAATACACACATGATTTTTTAATTTACCTTGAAAAAATCTGATGGCAGAAGGATGTGCCATTTTCTTCTCTTTTTATATTTTTGAACAGATGATAGCTGAATGTTTATCCGGCTTTACTGTAAAAGGATGTGCCATTTTCTTCGCCCTTCGTCATTTGTCATTTGGGGACAGATGAAACTCTGTATTCAATATACGGAAGCGGATCGGGGAGGCGATTATTTCTCGGCTATTTCTGCCAAAATTCTGATGTTTGATCATTTTATCAGATTTTTTAAAGTAGTTCGGGGCTAGAACATTTCACTAAGTTAAAATTGACGCAACAAAGTGAGGTTAAGAATATTAAGTCAAAGGGGAGATTACTCGGAAAAGCCCAGTTCACAAGAGGAGACATACAAGTGTTCAGAATATCACACACCCAGACATGAACATAAATATATATACATACATTTATTTGAATCTAATATAACCACCTTCGACATCAAACGATGCAGAGGTTGCTGAAAAGAGAACGCAACTGATCTGCTTGTTGATCTCTCTCGGTATTTCATGATTGGGATCATCATCTGTCGAGTTACATCCAAAAGCTCCTTCCTCGGCCTTCGAGCTGGCATGTAGCTGTAGTATCTGTACAGATTCTTCTTAAAGTTATGAAAGGACTGATCCCAGGAATATCAATCCTGCGGCAACTCTGCTCTCATTGCACTAAAGAGGGTGTGTTGATGGATACCAACACCAAAATGGAAGGTGGTCACGTGGGCAGGACTGTTTTTGTTCTTGGCCTGTATATACAGCATTCCACATTTAAAAACAGACAACCTTGTGTCACATTTTCGTGGCGAGGTGACGTGAAGGTGAACGTGAAGGTGAACAAAATGCAAGTTATCAAAATGCAAGTTATCTAGTATAGCCATTCTTCTAGATCTTTTTGCATTAATGCAGGTATTCCCCGTGGCTATATCCTTGTCTCAATGTTGTTCATAATTTTCATCAACCACATGCATGATGTCATATGTTCTCAACTCGATATCTATGCTGATGACACAACTATTTAATTATTTACTTAATATCAAATTTAATCCGTTCGATATGAACAAATTAGCAGCTGATCTCAAAAATTACCTTCAGTCTGTTGTTAACTGGGGCAAGGAATGGCTTGTTAATTTTAACTCATCCAAAATGAAACTACTCTCTTTTAATCGTCCCGAGAGAACCAATTTTAGATTCCATCTGCATAGCTGATGGAACTCATTGCACCTTCTCAGGCTAACATTTTCCGCTGACATGTAGGAGAAAGACTATATTGAATCCATTGCTAAGTCTGCTGCAAGGAAGGTTGGGTCCTTGTGTAGGGCTAGACTATTTTTCTCGCCGGAATCTATCTTACATATTTGTAAGTCTACCATTTACTGCTGCCACATCCACTCTGATGCTTCTGTTATATATTTAGAATATTCTAGATAAAATCCAAAGAAGAATCTGTAATGTTATTTGTACTGACCTCAGATTCAATCAATTTCCCACCACTGTAACGTAGCTTCCCTGTACCTATAAATATTTTCATGGTAATTGTTCTGATGAACTTTACTCTGTGCTACATAGATTTTTGAATTTAAACATACGCGATTAAATAAGCAGCAAAGGTCTTATCATTTTACAGTTGAAATGGTCAAATGTAACCGTAAGTTTAAATGAAATGTCGATCATTACCATCTATCTTTTTAATTAGTTCTCTCTCCTAAATAATATCCTTCTCACATGTTCTAGCATTCAGTATCTCCACGTGTCTTAGTGGCTTTATTGTCTTGCTTGGTATGAAATGATATTATATATTTAATATCTATTCAAAAATTATAACTTAAGCATGTCTTTGTGGTTTTATTGCCTTAATTGGTATGAAATGATTTTATATATATATATATATATATATATATATATATATATATATATATATATATATATATAAAATCATTTATATATGTATATATATATATATATATATATATATATATATTGGTATGAAATTATATATATATATATATATATATATATATATATATATATATATATATATAATCATTTATATATATACATATATATATATATATATATATATATATATATATATATATATATATATATTGGTATGAAATGATTATATATATATAATCACTTATATATATATATACATATATATATTGGCATGAAATGATTATATATATATATATAATCATTTATATATATATATATATACATATATATATATATATATATGTATATATATATATATATATATATATATATATATATATATATATATATTGGTATGAAATGATTATATATATATAATCATTTATATGTGTGCAAATATATAAAAAAATAGGAAATGGCACGTTAAGTAAATATTGTTTTTGTTTTTACGAAACAGTGCTCCACACAAAAGTAGAGCTTAAATTATAATTATTTAAAAAAAAATGATTCTTTTACTACATAAGAGTTCTCATGTTTCAAAAACAAGAGCCAAAAACCTCAATATAATTATAAAATTAAATTGAATTAAAGTATCAAGCTCTGTTTCACTCTCAAGCGAAAATTTAGGAATAACCAATCTTGAAATGTACGAATCTTTATAAGCATGTTCATTCGTATAATCATTTATATATATTTATATATCTTGTCAAGTGATGGAGTTGATGGCAAAGCCTCAATCAACTCCAAGACACCAGAAGTGTTGAAACAAAATGGCTATTTTTGTAGTGATGTCATAACATGCTTATGTTAAAAGTTTCCAATAAATATTATTTGCTCTCCTTTGTATTGAGCACTTTATATATATATATATATATATATATATATATATATATGTATGAATTCTTGGCGAACGAGAGCGTCCACATATTCCAGACGCCACATTTTGATAGCCCAGCTATCAATAATAAAATCTCAGATCCTGGCGTCCACACTTCTAAGCATTATCTCTCCACGCAGAAATGTTGGCGACCTGAGATCACGTGATTATACAGTTTCTTATCTTCGACTTGATTTGCAAAGAAAAAAGGAGAGGATAAAACTGATTAAATAGGTTTTTTTATCTTATACAAATTTAAACGAACAATGAATTTTGATACTATTTTATTTCATTTTATTTCAGTGTGGGAAAAGATAAAAACAAATCTAAAACAGGAAAGAAAAAACACTTCTCAGGAAAGGCGATCAGATTCCTGAATTGCTGAGATGAATGTGTGTGTGTGTGTGTGTGTGTGTGTGCGCGCGCGCGCGCACGCGCGTTCGTGCGTGCGTGTATGTATTCATAATTCATAAAAATCTTCTTATCGACAATCAACATTTACAAAATTATATTTTTCACGGTGTGTATGTGTTTACATGTTTCTATATTCAAATGCATACAAAAAAATGACACTTTCTTGCAACAACATCACATGTCGTGGTTAGTGGTATATAAACTGGTTTCGATTACTTCATTTTGATGGCTTGAATACCTCATTTCTGAGCAAGAAGTAAAATTTGAGTGACGTTGACAAAAGCCAAAATGTTATGATCAGAAGTGGAGCATTTCTTAAAAAGCACGGCTTGAGAATTGCTCTCGCTTAGTTGTGCTACGTATATATCAGGCGGAAGGAAATATCAATAACTACTGACAAGTAAATGGCCAGCCAAGATTTATCGGGAAACAAGCAATCGTCTTCCCTCCAGGCACGTGATAACACAGTAGCACAGCATGCAAATAACTTAGATCAAAGAGTAGCGAATAATGTGTCCAATACATGGAATAATGTTCATTGTTTCGCAGCCGCTGACCAGTTATTGAACTCAAACAATGAAAACAGTCATGTTGATGTTACATTGTCATATAGTACACACCTCAACATAATCGAAGCCTAGGTACCCATTTTCAACCCTTATACGTTGTTAGCGGCATCTTCAACAAGATAATGCAAAAATTTAAATGCAAGACATTGCCTGTGTTGAAAACACAGGTAACACCACAGGGACGATGAAAATCTTACCAGGCAGTTGGTCTTAATATTTTAACCCTGTATACACGCAGCTGTTTAATCACGCGCAAAATATGTAGGTAACTTCGAAAACCCAGCGTCTTACATAAAAGCACATGTTTAAATTTAGTCTGTTTTTTTCGTCAGTTCTCAGACTGAAGCAAATGGTAATATAAGATTAAAGGAATGCAGTCCGAACATTTGATGCGAATGTCGACGAGAAAATGACGTCTACATTACACTACCGACCTATTTGAATATAAGGTTGAGTTTTTAATTTAAGGTTTTGTATGTTTTGTTTTCTTTGTAAATATTTGGATTCGTCAATTATTTTTCCTTCTTATTCTGTTACACATAATATTGATGCATTAAACTCATTAAAAAAAACATTTATTACATTTTCAAAAAAGCGAGAGATGTTTTAAAGTTTAAAATCGCATGGATTATTTTTTCAGTAATTTATTTCATGATTATTGGGATATTAATTTCATAAAAAGATAAAAATAAAAATTAAATAAAACCTTTTTTAACCATACAAAGACAATGACATTAAGAGAAGAATCCAACATGTTGTTAAAGATTTTATTTACTTATCTCTTGGCGCCATATTTTTTTCACAGTTTTGATATTTAAAATGGAAATCTTTGTTTAAACTTTACTTCACCTTAACTGAACTATTGTCGCTTTAATTTTGTTTGTTTGTTTAGCGGCATATGGTTCATTTCATGCCGAAATTTGATTTTCTTTGGAACATTAGTAATTTCTTTCACAAAAATGTATTGCTGGTATTTTTACTATAAAAATGTATTTTTATATTTTCATAGTGTTTTGACCCCAGTTTGGGGGTTAATTATTTACCTATAGCTGGGACCCTAACAAAGGCTACCAATCCGGGTCAAGGTGGGCCTGGAAACAACAGCAATTAAGACGTAGTTCCACACCTCTTGCCGCCGGATGTAGTTTATTGTCATACTTTAATTTGAAGGACATTTGATTAGCTGAAATATATATTTATATAATATGAAATTGAACACAGTGGCGACAGTCTGTTTCATGCTTAACCGCAATCTTCAGAGCATGTGTGTATACATATACGTATATATGATAGTTGTGTTAAAATTTTCGAAACTATTGATTTTAATACGCATAAAAGATTTGAATAAAAGAGGCAAAGATTTCTCTAACGAGATGATGGAAAATAAGGTGTCATTTTATTTTTTTAAAGTCAACTGACAAAAGAAAATGAAACGAAAAAGCTCTCATTTCTTCACTAATTCTACAACGCTGATATTATGAAAGGTTTATTATTGATTGTTTAATATACTTTGCCTTCAGAATATAGTCAATCATGATTCTCCACAGTTTCCTTTTTCTTAACATATGTGAATTTCCATGGCTTCTTGGGAAATAAGTCTCAATGGTCTTGAATTAGGCCCAATTCTTCTTCGAGAGTAGCTGTCACACAAGACACATTATTCAATCTACCCTTCTATTTAACCCATAGTTGAGGGAGATTCCTGTTTTTGCTAATAACATTTATGTGAAGTGGACGCAACAGAGTTGACCAGTATTTGAACTCGGCTCAGCAATTCCTGTTTTCGCACCTACATCATTTAGGACACACCCGCTGATACTTATTATTGATTATAAGCATACTTTTCGGAATTGTCTTATTCCGAATCACACAAGCCCACAGATATGTTTCATTCTATCTGTGGGTTTCTGGCTTCGTGGGTGTAGAGAAGGGCCGCAAACAAAAACAAATTCTCACGCGTATTCAAGGAGAATATTTGACCGAAAGGGAAAAGCCAGTTCGAGAAAAATGAAAGAATTGTATGTGTCGACTGCGTTTAGATGTTGTCCCTTGTGTGTTTGAATTGACTTCGACTGTGTGTACCTTTCGCTAATATAAGGCGACAGAAAAGGAGAAGCTTAGCCCAGGGGAAACGAAAGTGTCAAGGAGATGAGTCAAGACGTCGGGTCACGGGCTCCGTTGGGCGAAGATGTTTAAGCCTCCAACAACAGACTGATATTAGATGATTGTTTGGTGGGCGGAAAAATCTGTTGGGACAGGTGAAAAGAGGAAAGAAGTAAGAAAAGAAAGAGTTTGAAGTAGAAGGAGAGCATGTAAAGGAAGGTGTCAGAAAGAGAGAGAGAGAATTCGTGTACGCCAAAGAGCAGAAGAGGAAATAAAAAAGGATAAACAAATAGAGAATGTGTAAAAATCATACAGAGAGAGAGGGGGGGAGAAAGAGGAAGAGAGAGGGGGAGAAAGAGAGAGAGAGAGGGAGAGAGAGAAAAAGTAGAAGAATAAAATCGATACAGAAAGAAAATTCTGGAAATAAAACTGAAAGAATTGAAATAGGAATCTGGTGAATTAAGGAAAAGTAGAAAATATTAAGCAGAACAAATAATAATAATAATAATAATAATAATAATAATAATAATAATAATAATAATAAATACAGATTATTCATTGAAAGTTGTGTGTGAAATGCGGTTTTCGACGAGAAAGGAGTGGTACAACTATAAACCTGGCAAAGTCCTTGAGTCAAAGACATGCAAGATCTTGAGGGATTATTCAACACAAACTGATACGAAACTGGAGCACAACAGATTGAACATCTTGATGGAAAATAAAATATGAAAAGAAGTGTTAATCATTGATTCATCATGTTCTTTTGATACAAGGATATCTCAAAAGGTAGAAGAAAAAGTAATCAACCATGACACATTGAAGTTTGAATTCACAAGGAATGTCACAATCATACCAGTTGTCAATGGTACACATTTGGTACGGACGACTGACAAAATAGAAGCATCGATAAAGAATATTGTCTTTGATTGCCCAGTTGAACTGTTGCAGAAAAGAAGCCTCTTAGGAACGGTAAGAATAACTAAGACAGGGATGAAAACTTTGAAGAAAATTGCATGGTACCTAAAGCTGCTTGTTGTAGCACGCTCTCTATGCATTAATTACCAGACATTCAGATCTTATCCAATAATAATAATAATAATAATAATAATAATAATAATAATAATAATAATCATGGGACTTAGAATAATTACAGAGAGAACAATCTGAGCTAATCGCCCAGACAGCGTGATCAAAGACCGCACGAACAGAATATGCTACAAGGATCTTGAAATGGAAATCTAAAAAGAAAAGGACATCAATAATTCCAGTTGTAGTTAGAACCCTCGGATTGATTGGAAATATTTTTGATAGACTCATTGAAAGGATTCCTGGTAGACAATGCCTTAAATAAATACCCAAGATTGTACTCACAAGTACAGCTCACAAATTACGAAGAGCTTTATCTATGTAAAATATCTACGATTGTTTTGTTTTTTTGTTTTTTTTTTCTTTTACAAAAATGATCAATGGAAAATGTCATGAAGCCATTTATGGCCTTAGTTCACTGGTAGGGACCCAGAAGGAAATATGTATACAACAGAAAAATTATAATAATAATACTAATACTAATACTACTACTAACAATAATAATCTTGCATCCATAAACCTTTGAACGGTTGACAGAAACCATCTGAGAGGAGTTACCCAGGAGCTAAATGATATTTTCCAGTTTCTACCGACAAGTAATAACACCGAGACAATGGACCTGATACACAAATGCAGTAGAAGGGAGATTAGAAATAAAGAGAAAGTAGAAGAAAGAAAGAAAAAGAGGGGTGGTGGAGGATATATATATATATATATATATATATATATATATATATATATATATATATATATATAGAGAGAGAGAGAGAGAGAGAGAGAGAGAGAGAGAGAGAGAGATTGTAGTAAAAGGTAGAACAGTATGGTATAAAGGGAACTGGAAACAGAGTAAGCAGCAATGAGCCTGAACAGAAATGGTACGTGCAAATGGGTACAGAAGAGTTGGGGAACAGTTGAAACAAAGAAGCATGTCGAAAACTAAGATTGTCCTGAGATAGACAGAGTGCTATTAGCAATTCCGGCATAAACCTTTGTTTGAAAACAACATGCGGTAATTATTCAGG
Organism: Acanthosepion esculentum; assembly: GCA_964036315.1. NCBI lineage: Eukaryota > Metazoa > Mollusca > Cephalopoda > Sepiida > Sepiidae > Acanthosepion > Acanthosepion esculentum. Next base: position 1,338,499 of record OZ038484.1, on the reverse strand, counting down.
AGTTTTGAAAGTGATACTGGTGCAAACGAAATTCCAGGCGCTGCAGAAAGTAGGGATCTTTTTTAACAGGATCTGGGAAAGATTGTTAACCACTTTAAGAACGTTGATTGGCTTGAAGCTTTTAAGAGCGAGCAAGTTCAAGTTGAATCCTTTTAGCACATTTGCTGAAGATGTGTCCGCACTAGTGAAGAAACTTCTCAACTGAAAAGCACCTGGCTCTGATGGGACACAATGATTTTTGTAAACAACCTCTGCTTTCCCTTGTGAGCAGAAAATGTTTCGCAAGGTCATACAAAGGGTCCTACTAGTTATCTGGTGAATGACAAAACGATTCTGAGGCATTGTAAGAGAACTAATATATGTATGGTTGGAATTGATTTCCAAAAGGAATATCATTTGATATCTCATTTATTAATTTTTGAAACACTCCAGATATTCGGTAGAGCGAATAATATTATTATTGTTCTCGAGAATATTCTGAGTGCATGGAAGTATTCTTTGTATTAAAAAAATGCTTATTTTGGCGACGTGATTATAAAGAAATGTATTTCAAGGTAATTCAGTCTCACCCTTGTTATTTTTTTATTGCCTTGATACCTATTTCTATGATACTTACGAAGGTGAGAATACGTTATCAGCTTAGGAAGTATGGACTAGTTGAAAATCACTTGATTATGAAAGATTTAAAATTGTTTTCAAAATCGGAGATCCAGATTGATTCCCTACTTAAGACAAGAATATAGTAATGACGTAGAAATGAGGTTTGGGATTTCCATATGTGCTGTGTTGACTATGAAGAAAGGAAGATCGGCGCTTTGTTGTGGCATTGAACTACCATCCAAAGAAATCATCACATAGCCAAATAAAAGAGGATACAAATACCTCGTAATTTACGAACTCGGTGACATACTACATAGAGATATGAAGGATAGAGCTAGGGATTCATATCTGAAGAGGCTGAAACTAGTATACAAAATCAAGACTCTACTATCGGAACATGATTGCAGCAATAAACACATTAGAAGTGGCTGAGGTCAGATACAGAGCTACAGTTTCGAACTGGACACAGTTAGAAATTGCTGAATTTGATTCTGCACTGCACTCAAAGCCTAACATTAGCAGACTTTACATGAAGAGATCCGATGGAGCGTGATATGTGATAAGTTTGGATGACTGTGTCGAGGGTGAGCGAAGGTCTCTGGCACACTACTTAGTGAATATTGAAGAAGAAATACTGCAATATGCAGCAGAACAAATGAATATGGATGGAAGTGGAAGAAAACGAAGAATTCAAGGCAGGAAATGTGCAAGCGAAATGAGACCAATTATTGGACATGTGGTTACATGGACAATTTGAAAAAGCAACGAAATTGAAGTTTAAAGACTATGTCCATCAACTCAATGCAAAAAACATTTCTGCGGCCGTTCGCTGCTGTAGTTGGCTTAAGAAACATTTTACATTTCGAATAATTTTAGCTTATTTAATTGAAGTAAATATAAGATTTATTTATTTTATTTCCATCAATTTCGTTATATAATTTTATGTTTTCCGTGTAAAAGCATTTATTTTGTGCGAAATTTACAAATAAATGTAATTTAGGTAAACTTGTATTGTTACTTGGACGTTAATTTAACAATTTTCACTTAAATTTAATATACTTTCCTACGAATTTGTTTTCATAAAACAAACACACTAATGATCAACTGCCTAATCTGTATTTAACAAATGAAAAACGTATGTTGAACTTTTTCCACGCTTCTTATACCGAAATGTGACATTTTAATTTTACTTGATTTAAAGAAATAATTTATTAATCTGATTTTTGTAGTCTTTCTTATTACAAATATTATATAATGTGTTTCCCAAGAAACTTAATTTTAATAATATTATGCTATTTTTAATTTTTAACAGATTTTCAACGATTCTGTTTTTACACTGCGAAATTTATAATAAAATTCTATCATTTGTTACATAAAGATGATTTGATATTTTTCTATATGATATTGTTATTTATAACAACAAATATACTGATTATAAAATCTAATTTTTATGAGTAATTTTTGTTTTTCATTCTAAAATTATTTATGAAATATTTTGAATTTTAGTTTAAAATATGTTGGATTTTAGTTTAAATTTACGCTTAATTTTAGTTTAAAATATGTTGAATTTTAGTTTAAAATATGTTGAATTTTAGTTTAAAATATGCTGAATTTTAGTTTAAAATATGTTAAATTTTAGCTAAAATATGTCGAATTTCCGTTGTTATATAAAGGTAATGTCATAATTAAATTTAATCGAATATTTTTAGATATTGTACAGGCAATACACAGAAAACGCATGTGAATTCCATCGGGCAAGCAGCCCAATGAGCCATATAACATAAACGAATAATGTGAACAGCAGTATCAGACCGAAAATGGGACAAAAACCGTGCGAGTTCGTTAAAGACGCCGGTACAAGAAATGCGATATTCATGTTCGGAAAGAGCAATACGAATGCAGAAGGATGTGCATTCTGTGTTTTATAAGCTTATGCAAAAGCGTTTGATAAAGTACGTCACAAAGAAATGTTGCAACTGGTACGTAACCTTGATATATTTGGCAAGGATATTATAAGAATCCAGAAACTATGCTGGGAGAAAACCACCTACACACGGACAGAAAATGAATTCAGCAAATATACAAAAATAAAAAAAGGGTGTAAGAAAAGATGTGTCTTCTCATAGGACTTATTTAACCTATATACTGAGAATGAGAAATCGTTATTGGCAGATGACATAGTGTTGATAGGAGACACAGAAAGGAAACTATAACAGCTCCTAGAGAATGTAGTGATGAAAAGCGAGAAAAATGACAATATCAATTGCAAGAAAACAAAATACATATTTCTTAGCAAAAGAAACAGGCCAGCATGCAAATTACAAATTGGAGATATCAAAATTAAACTGGCAAAACAATTTAAATACCTGTGAAGCAAATTAACGGAAGACGGAAAGTGCGACACTCAAATCTGAAGGTGCATTGGAACAGCGAAACATGTCTTCCAGTAGCTTAGCAAAGAATTAAGAAACAGAAAAAAATTCGTTGGAGACAAAGAAACTAAAACTGATATGTAATATCACTGCTCCTATATCTCAGTGAATGCTGGGCAATCTCCTCTCTGATGAAGAAGTGTCTTGACCCAAGAGAAATGTAGTTGTACAGAAGAATGCTGAGAATACCATGGACCGAACATCGGAACAACGATGAAATTTTAGAGAAATTAGAAATAAAAAGGACACTTATACTTACCATCAGGAAGAGACAGGTGAAATATATATGGTACATAATGAGGGAGAACGGATTGAAAAATTTGATACTCACAGGACAGATTGAAGGCAAGACAACACATGACCTACCTAGTGAATTTGAGTGAATGGATGTCGGAGCAAAGTTTAAGAGAGATAAAAAAAGATAAAATTTATTAAGAGCAATATAGGGCGGTAAATTGTGGAAAGCCACGATTGCCAATATCCTGAAGGGACACGGCACAAATAAGAAAACAAACGAGGTGTATAAAACATTAAATCTAATCCTCCTGCTAAACAACAAATTTTTAAGTGTCAATTTTACTTTATACTTTTTTTCATGATTATAGAAAGAAAGTGATTCAAACCATTTCCCTATTTGGTCATCCATTCAAAAAATAAACTAACATATGTGAAAATAAGAAACAAAATAAAATTCCTTTAAAAATATTTCTGATGCAAAATTGGTATTAAACTTTACATTTTCCATTCCTCAAACATATCTTTATTTAATAAAAAAAAAATTATTTTGTTATCAGTAACTGGTAGAATTTCAAAATCGCACTGAAAAGTTACGAGTACTTTTTTTCAAAAATAAATATTCATTATAGGTTATTTTCTATCTTTAAGTAAATAATATTTTTGAGTTTTATTAAATAATTTTTATAAAGTTTCAAGAGAAATTTTCAATATTTTCTGATTTGATATTGAAAAATATTTTTACTAAATAATATATTCAAAGAATTTTCTTCATAAAACTATAAAAATATCTGCCATCACCGCCCAATTTTAAAAGTAGTCAAGATGTATCAAAATGATTGAGTAACTGAATCAACAAAAATATTTCAAGATTTTCTAATAAAAAACACCTATTTAGTATACAATACATTCATTTGCAAATAAGTGCAGAAACTTTAATTTAAACTGGATAATCTCCTGATTTATGGCAATTTGTTTAAAGTATCGGGTAGCTTTTTTTTCCTTTTCTTTTTTTGCCTTCAATAATGCATCCGGGTCGGCAGTAACTAGTATACACGTATAAACAATCTTCGTTGGTTCAGTAAAGTAAATAATCTGGCACTGAAAAGAGAAGGGCCGGATAAGTGGTGGTGTGTATCTGTGGTGTTCTCTGTGGTGTGTGTGTGTGTGTGTGTGTGTGTGTGTGTGTGTGTGTGTGTGTGTGTGTGTGTGTGTGTGTGTGTGTGTGTGTGGCCCAATCAAGAAGAGATTCACTTCAAATTGTGCTGTTTGTTCATTTGGCCAAATGTTTGGAACTTTTCAGCACGCCTGCTTTATAATTGTGTTATTCGCATGAAGTTACTGATCTGGAAAAGACTAAAATTAAATGACAACACATCGATACTGCGATTCAAGCAAGAGATTATGCACCCTCATGAACACATACAAGCACATATCTGATAAACAACTTAGACATCAGATTCGTGCTCAAACTTCACAAGAAAGTCATACACACACGCACGTGCGTATAAAACATACAACCCACAAAGACAAAGCAAAATAAAAAAAGTCGTTCAGTGATTATCATAGTAAAGTGATTAGCATTGATTAACAGTGATTAGCATTGTAAAGTTATAGATTCGTGAATTCTCTTCACATTCAATCCTTAATTAAATCCACTAAATAGTCACCAACTGAAACAAATGTTCCTTTTTCTTTTTTCTTTTTCTTCTTTCTTTTTCTGACACAAACAAAAACCCTGACGCCAAACATAAACGCAGAAAAAAACATAATAAATCTGTTTGTTCTTTTACTGTTAGGTGACTTGAATTACGAAACAACAAAGCGTTTTGCAATTTACGTTATGTGACGCGAGGATATTTTTAACTCTCTTGTGAAGAAAATATATCAGAAACGTTTTTTTTAATATTTCAAACGTTTTTATTTTATGTTTGATTTACATTGAATATTCTTTTTGTTGCTTTTCGTTTCCTTTTTTCCTACTTTACTTTTTTCGCTCTCTTTTATTATTTTCCCTTTCTTTCTTTTTCTCTTGGTTGTTTTTTTTCTTTCTCTTTTACTATTTTCTTTTTTCTTTCTTTCTTAAATATTTTACTTTCTTCTCATTTTTCTAAGTTTTCGCCTTTTCCTTCTTTTTCATTGCTATCTTCTGTCTCTTTTTTCATTTTCTCTTACACTTTTCTTTGCTATAACAATTTATATTCAATATGTACCCAGAAAGAAAAAAAATAAGCAGATAAAATTCGTGGTTCTTCAACCGAAAAGGCATTAAACCATAAAAGTTCTTTTTGGCATCTGAATTTTCAGAGTAAAATTTCATGTAAAAATATTTAGGGAAAATCATTTTAACGCGCATCGTGTAAAGATATCGATGGTCACTTCCGGTTAATTGATAAATTTCGGTTAAATTATATAAAAATAATATAACTATTTATATCAGAAATAATAATAATGAACATAATGTACCTACTACAGCTGCAAAAACCTTAAAAGGGGAAGCAAAGGTAAATGAAATCAACCAGATACAGAAAAATGGCAATATTCTGTACGTATCAAGCAAGTTGATGTAAACAAACCCCGTACCAATCAGTGGCTATGTAGTGCAGAATTAAAAGCTGAGACCGTCTTGTATCAGATTATACGCTACTGGCACCCACTGAATATAAAACCCGGCATGACAGAGTGGTCTAATATCTGCATTGCAAAATCGGCAACTTTTACAGAAAAGAAACTGAAAGAAATTGGTATGAACACCACCAAATCCTGTTATAAAGATACGTCCTGCAAAAATGTTATAGGACTTTACAATACACAGAGAGAGAACAATTAAACCTAATCGCCTAGACATAGTGATCAGACAGCAAAAACAAAATATGTTCTTGCCGATTGTAATGTATCTTTGAAGATCTTCAAAAAACTATCAAAATACAAGGACCTTGAAATCGAAATATCCAAAATGTGGCACATGTGGACATCAACAACTCCAGTTGTAGTTGGAGCCCTCGAGTTTATTGGAAAAGATTCTAATAGACTTACTGAATGGATCCCTGTTAGCCCATACCTTAATGAAATACAAAACATTACTCCCATCTTAGCAAGAGCTTTATCTATGTAAAATATGTTAATCTTAGGTGTGTGTGTGTGTGTGTGTGTGTGTGTGTATGGATGGATGTGTGTGTGTGTGTGTTTTCCTTAAAAAATATTCAGTAGAAAATGTCATGATGCCGTTTCTGACCTTAGGTCTCTGGTCGGGAGCCGGAAAGAAATGAGTACACATCAGAAATCAAAGGAAATAAAACGAAGATAATAATAATAATGGTCAATACTCTGCCAGTGCCAAAGAAGCTGATGTAGATAAACCCCTGTTTACGTAGTGCAGGTATAAAAGCTGAAACCAAATGTTTTATTCTTGCTGCACAAATGCAGTACTCCAAATTCAGATTCTGTGATAAATATCTAGAAACAATTGACCATCTTGTATCAGGTTGCACGGTGTTAGCACTCGTCCTGATAGAGTGGGTCAATATCCACGGGAAGGGAACTGCAAGAAACTGGTATGAATATCACCCAGACCCGGTTACAGAGATAGGAAGTGTAACAATGTTATGGGATTTTAAAATACACATAGACAGAACCAGCAAAGCTAATTAATCACCCAGACATCGTGATCAAAGACCACAAAAATAGAATGTTCTTTCTTAGATGTCAGTCCCTGCAGATTGTTATGTATCTTTGAATGTCTTAAAAAACTATCAAGATACAAGAATCTTGAAGCAAAAATCTTAAAAATGTGACGTGAGTCCATCAGTTATTCCAGTTATCAATTATTCCAACTATTGGTTTGATTGAAAAAGGTTCCAATAAACTCATTGAAGGGATCCCTGGTTAGCAAGCCTTAAAGAATTAAAAAAAATTGTACTTACAATAAAGCTTGTACTTTACGAAGGGCTTTTTATGTAAAATTTGTTAAGGAAAGAAACGTGGATACAACAGAAATCAAAGGAAATAAAATAAGAATAACAAAAAAGGATCTTGCCTTTTCAGATTAGACAAAAAACAAAAAGATTGTGAAAAAAGGCTGAGAATCTGGTGTCGCTAATGTTAGCATAGAAATAACGAAGAATATTAAGAAGTGTGGCTGAAGACATGACAGTCACTAAATTAAGAATCAAAAAGAAAAATTTGAAAGTTTCGCAAAGTTCATGAAAACTGATTTCCAAACAACAACTTTTAATACTGAATGTAAAGTAAATTGATATTAAGCATGGAATATGAGTAAATTCTTCAGAATGTAGTTATATTTATATTAGCAATAATCGTGTAAGTTTCAGCTTATAACATCTCTCCTTAAAAAAAACATTGATAACAACATGCATCGCAAAATCCGGTTATATTATGCAAACTACGTGTAACATAATCTTTTACTTATAATCAAATAGAAATGATCTAGGCTATAGAAATATATATTTGATTAACACAATATATGTGAGATAATAATTTTATTGTGAAAATATTCACTTGTTAATAAAAACTGACATAGACTATATTTATTTTTGATCTTAGATATTTTATTTACTACATATTTATAAAAATCCGTACATGTATTTAAATACTTAAATTATATATATATATATATATATATATATATATATATATATATCAACAACGACGGTTTATGTCTCGAAAATCGGAATTCAAAACGGGTACAATTGAAAGAAAAGAGAAAAAGAAGGGAAAAAGAGAGAAAAGGCTAACGAGTGAATGTAAAGTGAAAAATAACGACGAAAAAGATGAATAACCATGACATTCTACACGTACGCATATACACACACACACGTGTGCGTCCGCGCGCGAACATAAACTACGAAAAAACTTGCACCCATGAAATGTGTAAAAAAATCGAAAAAAGTATAAGTAGGTAATTGCTGAAAACCCCTGACGAATGGACGGAATACCAAATAAGTTAATTGAGAGACCTTTTTATTGTATTAATTATATATAGGGTCTATCAAAAATAATTTTACAAACTCTGGTGGCGTGTTCTTCACATCAAAACATATCAACATACGTCCGCAAATTTTTCGTTATTAAGTTTAAAGTTTACGGTAGACGCTGCTAAATGTACAATCCAAAAATACTATTATTAAATTGTGGGGACGGGTTCTACACACCAAAACAAGGAAAAATGTCCACATAAACATATATCCAAAAGGTACTGATAACAAATGTTCAAAATGTCCTCCGCTTGATTCTACACACGCATGCACCCCGTCTGATCCTTGACTGGCGGACCCTTTCAAATGATCCTACACGGTATCGAATCGTTTCACAGCCCCCGCCAATGACACGTTGATGAAGCGTCTCTGTATTATTAATGTCTATTGCATAGATTAAATGTTTTAGGTTTTTTGGGGGATTTTTTTAAAGCGTATCACCCCAAGATTGATATCAGTGGAAATTGCAGGTTATAGAACTGATCATCCCCCACGTATTCATCTTTCATGGTAGATGTCATCTAATGCATTGGGAAAAATGTGACTAAAATGTGCTGGATCCCTACCATGCATGAACCACATCCGTCTTTGTATTAGCAGGGGTACATCCTTTTGCAGGTCTGGAAGTGTATTCGAAATAAAGTTCCCGTAGACAGCTCTTGTACGATCTGCTGGGCGAATATATGGACCTACCAGTCAGTCACCTACAATTCCAGCCTTTACATTAATTGTAAACTGATGCTGATGTTTAGCTTGTATTGTACCATGGGGATTCCGATCCACCCACACATGATTGTTGTGTAAATTTGTTATTCCATTTCTTCCAAATGTTTCCTCATCCGTAAGCAAGACTGAAGAGACAAATAACGGATCAGCAGTTGGGGCAATAAACCATCGGGAAAAGTTCTCGGCGGTGAAAAGAGGGCGAAAGAACCCGGACATGTTGCAAATGATAGACACAGGAGCTGCTCTTTAAGTACCTTCCATGCGGTAATATGAAATGTACGACATGCTAAGGCCACTTGTGCTGATACCTGAATCGATTTCGACAGCCTGTAGAATGTGTTTGCTACCAACTCCTTTAGTTCGTGTTACAACAAACTTATTCGTTAACTGAATATACATTAACGGATCTATATCCCTATTAAACTTACTAATACCTTAGTTTATTTTTCGATATCTACCGATCAACACCACATTTTAAATAGTACTATATTATATTTATAATAATCTAAAACTATATTATATTTATAATTGAACATTGAATACACATACAATGTCGCGTTGTTCCCATGAGACCCAGAATTTAAAAAAAAACAACCATATTGAACAGTTCATAACTGTATCTGATGAATGGGTAAACCATGAGTCGTACGTTAAACACAAGTATGTGTGTAATTATTAATATATACTTAGCTCTGTTTAACGACATTGAGCACTATTTTGTCTACACCATCGAGTAAATAAATAGTTATTTTCTCACCTGTATGTGTACGTAATCGCTTACATATATGAGTGGACATATCTCTTTTTTTTATCGCATGTCTATACACACACACACACACACACACACACACACACATATATATATATATATATATATATATATGTGTGTATATATAAGTATATATATATATATATATCGCCTGTGGAACTCCCTTCCTTATTCCTGTTTCTCTGACAACTATAATCTCCACCTATTCAAATGTAATGTCAATCGACATCTCCAGTTGCTTTGATCTATCCACTATCCTTCTCCACTTCCTTTCCTCTATCACTCCTATCTGCTCTCGCTCCAAATCTTCTGTAACCCCTTGCGTGCTAGTGGCTTCCCGCCTTGCTTGGGGTGAAACGCTTAATATATATATATATATATATATATATATATATATATATATATATATATATATATATATATATATATATATATATATATATATAATCTATTCTTTACCAACGTGTTTCGTCCTCTGTTGGAATTTATCAAGGCGAAAATAAGGATTTTATTTTGCAATATGTATTTATCAACAAAATGTTAACTGCGAAAGTCAAGGAAAAGTATCGAGGATGCTAAGTGAGTTAATTTAATCCATTCAGAATTATCGTCTTTGCTTTGGGTGAGGCCATTTTTACAGCCTATTCAGATATTTGACGTTATGAAATATAATAAGTCAAAGTTTATAAAGTGTATGAGGAACAGTAAGAGCAAAATAATCTTTGGGGGAATAGCTTTCAAACATAATCAAAATATATAAATGTGGACGAATAGCCTTTACATTTAAATGTCCCGGATATACTTTACTCAAGATGAGATGAATTGCATCTTCCCTATCATATTCCTTTTGAGTTTGAAATTTGCATTGGTCTATCTCATCAGATTTATGACCCAATGCAGACAGCAAGATTTAATCGGCAGCCGTTTCTTTAGAACGGTCCAAAAATGTAACCAGAGGTCAGCCGACCTCCCGACTGGACCTTCTGTTCTGTTTGCTGAGACCTTGTTGAAAGGTGACCTGAAAGTGATTTAGTACGTTCTCGGGTGAACTCTGTCACCGTGCACTCTCCTTTTCCCACTCCGAGGAGATTTCTTCTATTGTGCACGGAATGATCTTCATTATGCAATCGTACAACCAAGCTTTGAATATTCCAATGCCTGCAGTGCATACGTTTCTGAAATTGTCGTGATCATAACTAGTAACACGTAATGGTGGAATTGTAAACACCACTTTGAAAAGAAAATTGTAAGTTATGTAATCATATAATGTCCGTATATAATTTCATATTTTTTAATTACTATGTATATAGGCACATCTCCAGGTATATATATATATATATATATATATATATATATATATATATATATATATATATATATATATATATATATATTTCCAAATATTCGCTGAAAATGATGATACATGATGAAAAAATGACCAAATTTAATAAAAAGAAAGTTTTATTGTCTAAATCTATGTTATTATTAAGAAGTAAGACCAAAGAACTTTTTGATTACTAAATTATATTTTTATCCTTGAGTTTGAAAATAGATTGCCAGTGAGCAAACACAGGCGATCTCATTATTGAATTAAGTAAATAGAGTACATATATGTAGGAAGTAGCTGACAACTAACGATCGCTATTTCTATTCTATTCTCTATTACTATTCGGATTGATATTTCTCATCTATTACTATACGAACTCCTATTCTCTACTCTATTCACTATAGTATTTTTCTATTCGGTGGTTACTTTTTTAGCAAGTATTATCGAGCCAGTATTATTAGTACGAGTGCTATTCGAAGGCGTCTAAAACCTGTATTGTTCAACGGCGTTAATATAGTTGTATCTGTGATTACAAACGAGCATTGCGAAAGTGACAACGAGTATTCTTTGACATTACAATACGATAACCACCCATCTCAATATCTACTACTTGCCATGGTTGTGGAGGTAAGCATTTTAAAGGTGATTGTTTTTTCAGGAACAAAAACTGCTACGAATGTGGGAGATTATGAGTCTGTGTTGCAGATAGAAAAATTGGAGAAAAAAGGAAATGTATGTCAGCATGATAAATACGTGGAGTAACGAAATTTAAGCCAAAAAAGAGTGTGCCTTTTGCAGTCTCTGATCCTATTAATAATGAATTGGACAGACAAGAAAAATTAGGTGCGATTTCAAAAATAGACTATTCTGAATCGGCATCACCATGAGTCTACATTAAAAATAGAAATAATAAAATCCGCGTACGTGCTGATTTTTCAACAGGTTTAAATGAAAGTTTAAAACCACATAACTCTCCCTTACCAAGTCCAGAAGAAATGTTTACCGAATTAAATGGTGGTAATTTTTCTTCTAAATTGGGCCTGTCAGAAGCTTATCTACAAGTACTAGTAGACGAAGAGTGCTCAAAATTAATAATAATTAACACTTATAGAGGGTTATACAAATTCAACCGACTTCCTTTCGGTATAAAGGTAGCACCAAGCATATTCCAACAGATAATGGACACAATGCTTACCGGTCTGGATTGTGCTCAAGCACATTTGGTTGACGTATTTATTAAAAGTAAGACCCGAAAGCAAAATACGGAAGATGTAAAAAATGTATTTGAGAGAATCAAGGAATATGGTTTTAAGATTAGTGAAGGAAAATGCGAACTGTTTATGTCCCAACTTAAATATTTAGGACAGATTATCGCTGAAAACGGTAGATGACTGGATTATTCAATTGTAAACGCAATAAAAGATATGCCCGCTCCAAGAAATGTAACAAAGTTACAAGCATTTGTAGGGTATGCTAATTACATATATATATATATATATATATATATATATACCAAACATGCTCGAATTAAGAGCACCCTTGTATGACTTGCTAACGAAAGATGTGAAATGGAATTGGACAGATAAATGTCAATGTGATTTCTAAGAGATCAAGAAAGTCTTAACATCGGATTTATCACTAATTCATTTTGATCCTAAATTAAAGATTGTGGTCGCATTAGATGCAAATGAAAAGGGCATCGGAGCAGTGATACTACACATATGAGGATGGAACAACTAAACCAATAACTCATGCTTCAAGATTATTAAATGCAACTGAAAAAAAGCTACAGGCAGATTGAAAAGGAAGCATTGGCAATCATATTTGCTATGAAAAAGTTTCACAAATTCATACATGGCAGCAAATTCATACTACAGACAAGCCATCGTCCATTATTGTCCGTATATGGATAAAAAAGGGGGTGTTTCCACATATACAGCGAATGGACTGTAGCACTGGAGAATTATCCTATTGAACTATAATTATAAAATGGAGTTTCAACAATCCATAAAAATGAAGGCATGCAGACGGATTGTCTAGTCTAATACCAAAATTCTGCGAACCACTTGAAGACACAGTAATTGCGGCGATAAGGGCCGAAAATGAAATTATTAATGTATTATACAATACTGTAAGAGAACTTCCCATAACATTGGAGGAAATAAGAATTAAGTCGGGAAAATACGACTTTATAATGGAAATGAAGAAGCAACTAACATTTAAAGGAAAAAATATTACTGGAAATAATGCATTTTCCTTATGTAATAATGTACTTATGTACGCAAAAAGAATTGTGATACTAGCATCGTTGCAAAAACGAATGTTAAAGGAATTTCACATAGGACATCCAGGAATTTCAATAATTTAATTCTTAATGAGGTGTTATTGGCCAAAAATGGAACAAGATGTCAAACATTTAGTGAAATCAAGCAGAGGTTGTGCTCTGGCAGCGTAGTGACAGGCTATCAAAATCTAACCTTGGCCGAAAACCGATATGCCATGGTCCAGAATACATATAGACTTCGCAGGGCCGTTAAACGGAGCATACTATCTAGTGGTAGTCGATAGTTACACTAAATGGCCCTAAATATTGAAGTATAGAAGACCGACTACCGCGGTAACAATAAATTTCCTACACGAGATTTTTTTTCAAGGTTCGGTATTCCTAACTATCGTTTCAGATAACGGGATTCAATTCACGTCTAGAAAAGTTAAGTTTTTTGCCAATCATTAGCAATAGAATATATTACAACTCCGCCTTGCCATCCGTGACTGGAATGTCGCCTGCGCAGTTGATGTTCGCCAGGATGATTAAGTCCATACTTAACAAATTACTAGCAGAACGGAAGACGGGAACATAAAGGAATCAAAATAATATAAATAAATATTTTAAACCTGGTGATAAAGTGTTTCTTTTAATGTACCATCGAGGAAAAGAATTCTGGGAAGATGGCTTTATAAAAACCGATTGGCAAAACGACATACATGGTACAGGGACAAAGGTGAGAACATAAGCGACACCTTAATCAGTTAAAACGGAGATTCACTGATTTAGTAAGTCTACGGAAAGAAGTACTGATGGAAATATTGTATGACATGTTTGACGTACCCACGCCACCAGAAATTATTGAACCAAGAAGGTAAAAGAAAAGAAAAAGAACAGCAACGGAACATTTGAATACTGAACCGAAGCTAAAGAAATATAGATTCCAGAGGAAGTCATCTCAAAGGGGAGGTGTTATGTAGGAAGAAAGTATGGCTGCCAACACTTGAGTTTGAACACAGATCGCCAGTGCGTAAAGACAGGCGATCCCATTATTGAATTAAGTCGACCATGTGACCATAGATGAAAACGCAAATATGTATGAATAACGACTAATGATCGCCATTTCTATTCTCTGGAAGTAGTGATCCTTTTTTACCGACCTTTTAAGACCGGTAATTCTTTCAGAAGTGAAATTGTTGTCAGCGTGAACGTCTATTTGTTTGTCTGAACTCTTTGGTTACGTTGGTTTTTCTTTTCTTACGTTTTATTTTACTGACTGTTTTTTGCAAAAAGTTTGATTTTTAAAAGTTTTTTTTTCGCTCCACCACATTTTACTTTATCCATTTTTGTGTCTTTTTATTATTTACTATTTTTTGATTTATATTCCGTTTGTTTTAATTTTCTGTAACCCGCCCCCACAAAAGCTTAATTTTTATTTATTTCTACTTGTTTATTTTTTCTTACGTTTTCTTTCTCTTCTTTATTCATTTATTACGTGTTAATTTGTTCCTTGTTTTTAAATATATTTTAAGTCTTCTGTGTTTTTTTTTTTGTTAATCCTTCTGTTTTTATTTTGTTTAATCTGTCGTTATTATTGTTCGTATTTCGTTCGTTTTTCGGCCGAACTTTATTTTAACGGCGTCCGTTTTGAAGAATTTGTTAATTGATTTTTTTCGTATGTTTTTATAATTTATCTTTTTTTAACTTGTTTATTGTTGTTAAACGTGCTTTTTTGCCTCTATTACTGTATTTATTTATTTATCTTTACACGTGTAACCTTTTTCCGTCTAAACTATTTTTTACTGTTACTTGTTTTATCTTTGTCTTTATCGTTTTTTTTTTAATTTTTGACTTTTTTCTCGTTTGTCTTTTAAACGTCCTAATGTTTTATGTATTCTTTTTGTCTGGTTAAATTTGATGTCTCGTTTTTTTATTTAAGCTTATTGTTTAAGGCTGTCTATTTTGTCTTTTCTATTTTGTTAAGCTTAATTGTATATTGTTTAATTTTTCTTTTCCTTCCAAACGCCCCTCCCCTTCCCTTTATTAAAAAATACTTGTCTTTTATAAGATTTTAAATGGGAGCCAAAAAGACGGTTAAAAAAAATTTATTTGGAACTAAAAAAAAAAGAAAAATGACCCCGGTGATAAGCAAACCATAAAATAAAATACAGAGTCCCAAGAAAGTATGGTGGCCGGAAATAGCCAAAATTTAGCAGAAAACATGGTGGCCGGAAATTGCCAAGATTTAAATATGATGGCCGATAATGGCCAAAATTACATGAAAATATGGTGGCCGAAAAATGGTGGAGAATATGGTGACTGAAACCTACCCACATTCTCCCATAATTATTGACCTTAATAAAGATGGTAACTCAGCGCTCGAGGAGAAGCCTTTTTGTTGAACGTCCCCTCCAAAATGTAAGATCAACATCACAGAGTTCCTGGAGAAAGTCAAAAGCTACACTCATCTTGTTACCAAAGATGTGCTCTTGTCAAATCTGAAGGAACTGCAGAAGGTTAAAAAACGAATTGTGTCAGTCTTTGTGGTCGACAAGCATTTGCGCAAAATTTGTCGCTCCACGAAGGACACCGTCATAAAATCGTTAATTTTCCTGGGGGTTAAACCGCAGAGAGTTATTAAAGGAAAAGGATTTTTATGTGGGACATAATGTTGCGCACGCCTGAGGACTGCGGAGCAATCAGCACTCGAGACCTCATCATAAAAGATCTGATTCTTAGAACCGAATATCAAGGCAGGCGTAGGACCAACGTGACAGTATATGAGGTCCCTTCTCAGATTGTCGGGGAACGCTTGGCCGCTTATCTGTCCCAATTCTATCAGATACTCAGTGCTTCCTTCGATGATCTGGCCGAGGGATGGAGCTTCGAGATAACAGTAGATCCCAAGGCCTTCGTCTCCATCCCCAACTGCTTGGAAGTAGAGGGCCAGAAAATGTCAATCAGGCAGAAGACCAAATTGCTGTAAGTGTGACCAGGGAAGAAGACCTCTGGAGTTTTGCCCCACGCCGACACAAATTCCCCTCTGGCCGAGTCTGTTGTTTCCATCTCGCCTGTAATGGGCATGCCAGCAGCTAGGACAGGTGTGGTGAAAAGTCTTTGCCCGCCGCTAATACGGTTGCGGAGATGGAAAAGGATGAAAGGTTATTGATAAGGCTAGAGGGAAGCTCCAGGCAGCGGGCCCTCGGCCCACTGAAGCCCCCACGGTTAGAGACACAGAAAGTCCCATTCCCTCTACCAGCACTAAGGGCGACTTCTCGACCTGATTTGCGGATAAATTGCGGCAACAGAAAATAAGACATGAGCCTTCTTTCCTGCCCTGAAAGAGAAGCGTTTACATAAAAAAAATCAGGAACTTACTCCTCGGCTCCATCTTTCCCTTCTTCTAAGCAACACCTTATGGCTCCTCCTCCTGTCCTGAGATCCCCATCTCCCACTGTCTCCAAATTTACAAATACAATTTAAATAGGCTCATCCATCTAAAGGCCACCCCACCTCTACTGATACCATCATTACCCCCAAAGCCTTCCCCAGTCAAAACTCCCGACTGTAAGGAACTGTTAAAAAGACAAAGGAATCCATCTCCTGAAACTACAGAAACCACACACACAAAAAAAGAAACAGAAACCCGTTTACAATCTAGGGGTGGATGTATGTAGGGTTTCTAAGGAACTGGAAAACAAAACATAGCCGTATTCCAAGAATTTAGGAAAACTAAAAACTCTCCCAAACTTCAGGAAACTAGGAAAGCTTGATGTTGAAGAGCTGATGAACTTTCCTAAAGCAAAGAGGCTCTTAACCGTCATCCGTGCCGCTGAGGCAGGTCAGCAGATTTGGTCAATGTTAGCGGAGGCCAACCAAGTCTTCTCTGTCTTCCACAATGGCTTGTTTCGGTAACGAAACTTTAAATAAGTTAAAACAATTTTGTGCAGGGAGGTTCCCGCTTTTTGTTCACCCCTCCCAGTATAGAGCTATAAAGTTAACTTTCCCTTTGGACGTCGGTGGCCTGTCTCCCGATGGCACCATCAATCCTGAGACGGGTACTGGTTCCATGGGAGAGGCCGTCGGTGTCCTTTCCCCGGCCATGTTCAACATTTTTGTGTTTGAATGAGTGTGCTTGAGAGCATGGGATGTATGGGTGTTTTAATTTTTTTAAAAAGGCCCACATTGATTTCGTCCAGTTAACTGATGTTTCTAGCACAGTTAGGGCTGGTGGGTTATTACTAACAAAATTTTGTTTAGTTTCTTGTATATAATTGTACTTATTTGTAAATACTCATTGGAACATTTACATTTTTAAATTTTTATTTTTATTCCCCTCCACCCACAGACAATGAATTGTATATATGGGGACTAGTTAGGACTTCATAGAGTTTCTGAGACATTATGGTGGATGAGGTAAGAAAGGTAAGTAAGAATATGTTATTTTGGTGAAAGGAATATTGTTTGTATGCCTGGATCAGCGTTTGTTGCTAGCTAAGTTTAATGTTAAGAGAGAAGAAGACCGTCCTTTTCCCCATTCCCCATTTTGGCCTTGTGCCCTGTTTTTACTTTCGTACAATAAATATTATCGCTATTTCTATTCTGTTCTGTCTTACTATTCGGATCGACATTTCTCCTCTTTCCTCTTTTACTATACGGAACCTATTCTCTACTCTCTATTCGGATCACGATATGGATTACTATTCCAGCGAGTATTATTGAGCTAGTACTATTAGTGCGAGTGCTGTTCCAAGGCGACTGACACCCGTATTGTTCAATGGCGTATTATATTTGTATGCGCGATTACGAAGTCTCTACTGCAACGAGCATTGCGAAAGTGACAACGAATATTCGTTAACATTACAAAAGTATCAAACGAGGGTTCGTTGACATCACAAAATTATTCATTTTTTTTAAAACACAACCCCCAGTTACCAAAAAATCTGCTCCGAATTGCGAAATAAAAAATAAAAAAGGCAACAAGACATTATTTAATTAGAAATTACTTTTATGAATAAGATATATTAGTGACACTATTGTAAATTAAATTTACTAATCATAAAAGAAAAGGCTTACTACAACACAGCGCCCCCAGTACTTTTTTAAATTTGGATTTTTTTTGTGTGTGTGCGTGTCTATAAACGTACTGATTTTTGTAAATACGGACGTCCATACGCGACGTTATCAGAAAATAAGAGCGATTACTATAGTAAATTTAATGCCAAAGTACTAAAATCCAATAATATATTACATTACGTAAAATATTTTCTAAATTTCCTAAAATTTTAAGATTACTGAGTAGTTAAAAATTATATAAAAAAGCGCTCACGTTATATTCAAGTAATTTTACAGATATATCCACCGTAGAAAAAAATAGATTAACTTGCATCTGTCATCCTGTTAATCTACCACTGTGTTAAAAGTTTATTTCTGCGATATTTACTTGACATCATCTTCAATCTATAATTGTACTGCGTACAAAACACGTTTTAAATATTAACCCTGTTGCCGTTTAAATCATATTGGTTGACTATTTCCATCCAAAACCATAACTCTAGTCCAGCCATCAGGTCTATCAAATGTATTGCTACATTCATCGCTAAAGCTTCCCGTCTGGAAATACGATTTCATGTCGTTTTTGCCAAACGCAAACATTTCTCTTTGTCCTCTTGTCATAAACGTTACTTTCATTACTTTAGATAATGATCTTAATATTTAACATCGTTTCTCTGTTTGCATTTGTAATTCCAGTTTCTTCAAATATTTTCTTGCTGTCGAATGCAACTTTTTTGTTTATTACTTTTCTCATTTCATGAAAACAGTATTTTTTATTGTACTTCTCGTATTAATCTTCATTTTTCCTGTCTGAATTTCTAGGATGAGGAATTATCAAAATATACATTATTTAAATTTTCATCATTTTTGTTGCCATTATCACAACGTTTCGACCGCTGTGCACTCCAGCCTTCATCAAGTGAATGCCGATCCGAACTGAATTTCAAACTGAACACTTTATTTGATCTACGAGATTTAATGTTCTCGTTCCACTGCCCATGTCTCAGGGAATATTATTTCATAGAAATTAATATGTTCATAGAAAATCTTCTCATTTGCTGAATTTGTACTTATTCTTTTTTCGATAGACCATCTATAATTAAGCATATACCTTCATCTATAGAAAAAAGAATAAGTACAAATTCAGCAAATGAGAAGATTTTCTATGAACATATTAATTTCTATAATAAAGCTCTAAAAGATAGTGGCTACAAAAGTCCAAAACTAACTTATATAAAAAAAGAAAAGAAGAAAGCATAGAAAAAACAGGAGTAGAAAAATAATTTGGTATACACCCCCATACAACCAAATAGTAAAGGACAAATTCGGACAAAAATTCCCTGCAATAATCGTTAAGCACTTTCCTAAAGATATTAAACTAAGTACTATTTTCAATAAAAATACACTAAAATTAAGTTACAACTTAGAGAAAATTATTAAGAAACATAATGCTAATATATTAAATAAACACTTAGACCAAAACCAAAGAAATTTAGACAATATAAAAATAAAGAGATGAAGATAAACAAAAATTATGTAACTGTAGAAAGTCTCATAACTGTCTTCTACAAAATAAATGTTGCACGGAATCATTAGTATACCAATGCGAAATGAAATAGCCGACATTGTCAAAGATTTTCCTTAAATAATATTTAAAAATAAAATTTAAAAAAAATGGGAGCTGGTAATATACATACTTATATTTGATATGTATTAATAATTTTTAAATAATTTAAGTAATTCAGTTACATTTACTTGATTTAAAAAGAAATATAATCTATTAGTAATTAAGAGTAAAAATAATATTTTAAAATTGTAGTTCAATATAATGTATTCTAACCCAAACACCCCTTTTAGAAAAAATCTTTAAGTATACAAGTACGAATTTAGCGGAGAAAATGCCGAAAAACTTTTTGTCGTTGAGAAAAAAAAACAACGACATGCGTTGAACGAATGTCAAAATTCGTTGAAAAATGCACCCCTACCCTCGCTAAACTTAACCTCTTATTCGAACATAACTCATTGATGCAACAATAGTTAATAAAAATGAACACACTACCGCCTCTGTCTAAATGATTGGATTTCTCTGTATCCTTGGAAAGGAAAAATTATGAATTGTATGTGCGTTTAAAACTCAGTAAATTTTAAAATTAAGTTATTCCAAAATTCTCTTGAAGATGAAACAGAACTAATGCTTTTAATTTAATTATATAATTAAATTTGAAGTTTTTAGCTTCGGTTTTTGAAGCATTGTAATTCCTGTGTAGCGAAGAAACCATATTTTAAATCAGTTAATTTCTAATATATATATATTAATTTCTAACATATTAATTTCTAATATATATATTAATTTCTAATATATATATATATAATTTCTAATATATATATATATATATATATATATATATATATATATATATATATATATAATTTACAACATGATGACCAACAATTTACCAATTTTATCGTGGAAAGATTGAATTTTACTATAATAGTGTTTCGATCTGTGTGGTTTTGTGACGGGGTATATGTGCGTGCGTGTATGTGTGTGGGTGTGTGCGCGCGTATGCATATATGACACTGTATTTTAAAAGAAGTGTATAATTTCATCCTGGGGAGAGTTCTGATATATATATATATATATATATATATATATATATATATATATATATATATACTTCTTTTTCACGTGCATTACAAAATCCAATAAAGTATCTTCCCACAAAGCTATAATGTTGAGGTTTCTCAGGGGAGATAACTCTATCGTAGAAAATACTGATAAACCTTTTCACAATTTAATCAACTTTGCGTTTTCATTTAGTAAAGAAAATCTCGGCGAATCCTGACCGCGAGCAAATTGTACCAGTTGCTCCTCTTTCATTTGTACTTGTTTACTTCATTTTACTTTCGAAGCCATGATCGAATTTTAAAACTTGGGAAAACTTTGTACCCATTGGTGAAAATAACTTTTAATTCCTCTCAAAGACCCCAAATTCTTTTTGCCAATTTTATGAGTTTATTAAATTTAAAGCTTTTCGACAGCACACATACTTTGTTATCAAATCGGAGGATACATAGATGAGAATATTATTTAGATAAAACTCATCTCTTCACATTTCACTTAAACAGCTATCGCGCTCTTTTCCTTTCCATCTTCTTCACACGAGCCGTCCATTAAAATAATTCCATCTCTTGGGCTTGAATCATTCCTATATATTCGTACATTTATTGACCATTCACTTGGTTATATGTGTTTTCTTTTATGTTCTTTCTTTTGCTAATCTACAAAGCTCAAAGTTTGCAATTGCGAACGCGCGAAACACTGAGAATTAAACATATAAAGTTATTTGAATATCTCTGTCTCTACCTGTAAATATTATGTCAAACTGTGACATTACATGAATATGATTGTATCTAGCATATTAACAGAAAATAATTTACACATTTAGCTTTAAAAATCAACATTTAAAAGTAACTTTTGTTAATCATTACCAATTTTGAAGATTTTTGCAAATAAGCACATTGTTTTTTTTTTAATGATCTTTATAGTTGAACTACTTTTTTTATTCAAATTCATGCATTAATTTAATTGTAAACATTAATTAGTTTAGGAGTAAACGGAAACAAACAATATACGAAAGAAAATAAGTCATGTCAACATTTTTAATTATAATATATAATATTTTTAATTAAAAATATAAAAAATGAAAAAGGTTTATTTCTGAAATATTAATTTTTGTATTTTTATATCTATATAAAAATATTTTGCGATCTTTTTAAATAATGGACTTATTTGTTTATTTTTATTGAGTTTATTTAATAAAGTACTGTCAATTTAATAAAATCACAGGTTTCATTTTAAAGATATAGTATTATATCTTTAAAATCGAACCTGTGATATTCCACTATTTTGTATCGTGCTAGCCATCGCGCCAAGATGCTTTATTGTTACATATGAAATAAACGACTGCTAAAATATTCAAATATATCGAACAGATTTTTTTTAACTGCGTCAATTTCGTTAAGATCACTTTACGGCAGATAGTAATCTTCTAAAGCCAAATACGATAGCGCAACTGAGGAATGCAAACGGACTTTGCAGGCGAAACATATGGATATCATTGCTTCTTATTTATAGTCTTCAAGATATTTACCTAAGATTCTGACTAGAAAAAGGGGTTGTTTTAACGCAGAACACTCCACAGGAATACTAAATAGACACACGTAATTGCTGCAGACATTAGGAAATACACTCCATACTCACGAGTATGAGTTAAGGTCCCTCATTTTAAATGAAAGCCAAATCAACCATAATGCGGATACTTTTCGTGCTTTCTTAATGAATATATAAGTTAATTTTTAGTACAATTTATAAGTTTGGCCTATTTAGTACAACTTATAATTATGACCTATTTAGTACAACTTATAATTATGGCCTATTTAGTACAATTTATAATTATGCCTTATTTAGTAAAATTTACTGATGAGCATAAAACAAAATATCTATTTTTCATGTTTCAGATATTCTTATCAAGTCAGATTCAAATCCGTGCCAGTGTATTGAAGCTGATTTTCACTAAGTATTTTTCTAATGTTGTATCTTTCTATCAAAGCTCAAGCTAGTAGATATCGAAATCGAGGCGATATTTGTTATGCTGATATCCTATATTCTGATGTTTTTTTTATTTGTCTTCAAAACGTAGAAAATATTATTAGGTCTAAAAGAAATCCGTCCATTTATTATGTATAAAAAATAAACTTGGTTTGTATGGCTGTCACAGAATTCTTTTGGACAGAAATATTTTTATGATATATATTTGATTGAACAAATTAATAATTTAAAAAATAAGATAGAAAAGTCATTTACTTTCTGCTATAAAGTACGAAATGTTTGCTTCAGTTTCTCGCACATGCCAAACCAAATTTAACATTTTTTTAATTATTCGAAATTATAGAGGGATACAGAAACGTATCATTTTAATGATTGAATTCAAATATATTTTATATTTTGTATACCTGGGTACAAATTTCTAAATCTGTAAACAGTAATGTATCTGCAAATGTTAGAATTGTAAAGCAGCTAAGTATATCATCGTTTGACTTCAGAGAGGTTTTTATGATTGTCATAGGCTTTTCACCACAATCACTTGCCACAGTTGCGTGATATTTTACTCAGATTTGCGTCATAAGGCTTAAGGTAAATAACAGCACTGCATGACTGAATCCACCTTTTGAACCAGAGTTCATGTATCAGGGCCCATTGGGGTGAGATACAGGCAGTAAGGCCCTGTGGTCGTAAATTTTCTACTGGAGTTGGGTGGGTGAGGAGGTCTATTGCTCTTCTGGTAGAGTATTTCGAGTGTCCTGTGTAGATTGAAGCTTTGAACGTGGTCATAGCGCGACATATTTCATTTTATTTATTTAATTATTCTTATTTAAGTTTTAACTTACGGATTTTATTGCGCTTTCATCACTTCTTCTGTTTATCACCACATCAGCATTTCGTTGACATATATATATATATATATATATATATATATATATATATATATATATATATATAGTCAGTTTACGTAATTAGCCAAAACAACTGGTTTCAATTTCTGGAGATTTTAGTGGGATGCATTAAAAGTCAGTTTAGATTGGCACTTTCTCAATTAGATTGTATTAGTAAAATTTACTCTCTTGATTTGGAATTATTATTATTATTATTATTTGAGTTGAATAAAACAAATAGGTTATTATTAAAATTTACGAAAATTAAAATTTACTAGACTTACTATATGACACACATTAAAATGGAGTTGCTTTTTAAAAAAAGGTAATAATTCTTATTGCTATTACATTCGCCGGTGAGGGCAGTAATGTCACGAAAGCAAATGCATCAAGAAAAAAATCTAAATGATAGTCTTAAATATATTAAGCAGCGAGCAACGAGGCGTTGCCGATGCTAGAATTACTTCTCTCTTTCTCTCTGTCTCTCTCTGTCTCTGTCTCTCTGTCGTTCTCTCTCTCTCTCTCTCTCTCTCTCTCTCTCTCTCTCTCTCTCTCTCTCTCTCTCTCTCTCTCAACAGATGAATAGGTTTGGACAGGTGTGATGCGACAAAAGACTTACAAACCTGAGACGCAAGTTCGCGCGTACACACACGTATGCACACAAATACGCACAGTGTTTAAAGTACATAAATACATTTCAGGTAATTATGTCTCTACAAATATCACCTTCTTGTTGTGAAGGAGTTCAAAGAACTAACAAAAATCACACATCAGGAACACCGAAAAGCTCTAATTTATGGGGATGTCTTAATCGGATATGGCTGACTATGTGAGGTGCAACAGGAGGCACAGCACACCATATTTCCATATTTTACGGAATTAAAGCAAAATGATTGATAAATTATAAAAATTTTACAAGACTCTGCAAATCATTAAATACTCGAATAGCCCAATGAGAAGACTTTTCATTTGCATTAAGAGTTTTTGGTTACGTAATTAACTAGAGAATAAAATAGTGGAATCTTTGAGAATCCAGTGCAAAATTTAGAAGACAATCCCTAAAAGGCACGGAAGAAGAAACCGAATGTGTATGAGAGAGGAAACTTTTGCCAACTTAGCGGAAAAATTGACTTTCCTAAACAACAGATTCTCTGAAGAGATGCTGACATTTCATGACCGAAACGTTATGAACAAAGAAAATATCAACGACACGTAAAATGTTTCTACGGATTTTTGCCTCATAAGTTACAATAAAACAATTTTTCTAAAAAAAAAGTCAATATTTTTTAGAGTATTCTTCATTAATTAATAAGATTAAATTATCAAAAATGATTCTTCCAACTTCTTTCATATAGATTTATTCAGCCAAGATTTCATTTTCATCTACTCTATTAAAAAGCGCACAGGAAAACAAAATGATTTGTATGTGAATGTGCGTGTGTGTGTGTGTGTGTGTGTGTTTTTGTGTGTGTGTGGGTGTGTGTGTCATCTAGAAAACACGTTTAATTTCGAAAGCACGTTTGTTATCAAATCTTATTGACAAGATGCAATCTATGAGAGCCAGGAAGCATTTATCTAGATTTTCTTACGATTCATTGGAAAGAAGTGCATTCAAATGTTGCTCATAAAATGACAACTCTTTCTAGCTATCTATCTATCTATCTATATATATATATATATATATATATATATATATATATATATATATATCATTCAAGTATGTGTCTCATTTTAGTAACTATCTATGAAAATACGTAAGCCTGTTTTTTGTTATTTTAAGCCAACAAGCAAGTCTGTAACGAACACTTTTGTTTGCCGCACCCACCAAATAGAAAATAGATGACATAGTTATTTTGCTGTGACCCAAGGTCAGTGAATCGGAACGCTATGACAGATGTACATTGTATTTAATTCGAAAAGCAAAAAAGTTGGAGATCATTTCTTGATTTCTCATTTTTTTAGTCATCGATAAATTGTACGCTTGTTCTTTTTCTTGATAAATGTCTTATTTAGAAAATTATATATGCAATACACACACACACACACACACATATATATATATATATATATATATATATATAAACATACATAGATTATATATATATAGATGTAGATAGATAGATTGAACCTTTGTTTCAAATTTGTTAAAGATGTTTAGTTTATATTCATTTGTTTTTTTTATCAGTTCATCATCCAGATGATACAAGTCCTGTATTCAAATGTCATTTTGATCCGTCCAAAATTTGATAGAATAGTTTACTTATATTTATTATTTGTTTAACTATCACACTGTTTTATATATGTGCCATGGGTGATACACGTTTAGGTGATCATGTATCTTTTCGATACATGACTAAATCCCGCACTAGGTTGCCATTTCTTTTTGCGGTAGACCAGTTGCCATCCGAGCCTATAGAACCCGGTCCGCCCTACTATTTACCCATAGCTGGAGAAGAAGAAGATTCATACCTTTCTCAGGGGTATTAGCAAGTAAATGAATGTAATGGATTCAACTGGAATTCGAACTCGGTTCTCCGATTCCTCAATCTGCTATCCATTACTCCACCGTGCCTCCTATAAACTAAATTCTAATACAGAACGCCGTGATATAAATCCTTTAAATATCAACAATCTCTTTCGTCCAGACAAAACGAAAATCTTTATATTTTCATTCGACTTAGAGATTACCTCATTCCTCAGCCACATATTTTACAGACAGTTACTTCTCGCACTGAATCTTATTTGATAAGAATACACTTGTTAAGGTTGAATTAAATTAGATACATATCAAAGCGAGAATCGATTTATCACTTGAAAAAAGAAACAATTTAGGATCGGATAATTCTTTGGATTTGTCGTTATGGACAATTTATTTATTTCTTTCAAAAGATAAATTTCCTTTTCTTCTCCTAATTTCCTTTTCTAATCTCGTCTATCATTCCGACTAAATTTGTTTTCAGTACAGATTAAAGCAATCGTGTATAGTTCCAAACGTTGTGACATCCAAATAATAACTTATTCTGATCGGATATGTGAAAAACAAAACACAATTTTAAGAAATTTTAATTCAAAATTAATTTAAAGTACAAATTCAATAAATAATTAGTTAATACAAAATATAATTATAGATTAATTATGCTTATATTGATTAAAATACTGTTATCAAACTTTTATAAAATTTCATTATATAGGCGCGCAAATAAACAGAAAGTTATTATTAATTTATATTTTCAGAAATATTTTTGATTTTAGTTAACTTAATAGTTTTATAATTTAAAGTAGAATGTTCCTTTAGTAAGAACAATTTCGAACCGAATAAACATTGGAGAGAAATAAACTTTTATTCATAGTTCCATTATGATTGACTATTGATCGATGGTATTTTATGCGTAAATGAACCCCACTTGAAAAACATATAAACAAATTTGAATTAATTTTTTTATCGAACCCGGTTTGTCAGCCTGACGCATACATTCTTTATAATTAAAAATTAAATTCCATTTGAAGGGTTTTTTTATTTGATGGAATTAAAACTTTCAATTTAATTTTGAAAAATGGCTAGATTACTATCACTGGAATCGATTAATATTTCAAGTAAATAAAAAATGCAATCCTAAATACGAAACTCGTTTGAAAATTTCTAACAACTTTTCTTTCAAATCGAATCAATCAAACTTTAGGCTAATCCATATTTTGCCAAGTATCTGTGCATATAACAGATTTAAAAACTTGATTACGCTAAAAAAAAAGAAAAAGAGACAATTGACTCATAACGCGATAATATTTTTAAACGAATCTCCCTTTCATTGTAATTGATCCAACTTACCCATGAAACAATCCAGTCATACAAGATTTTCCTTGCTATAAAGACCATACACTGTTGTACAGTTGCATTATTTTTGCATTATACTACGGCTTTCAAACAGAAATATAAATACCAAAAATTAAATTCAGAATAGTGATTGATAATGAAAACATTTCAAATATACAATTCTTTCTCAATCTGAAACAATTCTCAAAAATAAATTTCCTCATTGATGAAATGGTAAATAGTGAAAGACATTTATTAAGTAAATGAATAGCAAACAAAATTTGCCATTTTTATAATTGGATATATCTAAAAATATACAAAACTTGCACAGTTTATAGCGTACTTTAATTATTTATTTTAAATTTTGAAGCCGGTAGGATGGACGAATTTGAAAAGGCAAAATGGACATTGTTATTATTTTGCAATGGCGGATAGCTTTCGAGAGAGAAACGATAACACCTCAAAAGTACCAGAACATTCAAGAGGAATAAAGAAAACAAAGAAAAAAAAGAAAAATTGAAAGGAAAATAGCGTAAGAAAAAGAAGTAGAATAAGAAAGAGAAAGAAAGAAAGAAAGAAAAAGAGAAAACGAAAAGATATGGAAAAAAAAAACTAAAAAAAGAGAGGAAAAAGAAATGAAAGAAAAAAGTATATTATTTTATTGTTCTCTCTCATTAACTTTTTCTCTCTCACATTCAGACACCTCCTTGCGTTTTAGTGGCTTTATTGCCTTGCTTCGAGTGAAATGATTACAAAAAGTAGACGATGGAAAAAGAAAGTGAAACAGAACAAAAGTAAAAACAACAAAAAGAAAAAGACAAAAATTAATAGGACTAAGAAATAAAAGAAAGTTTGAAAAAGAAATACAAAAGAAAAATAATGAGATAAAAATGAGAAAAAAAGAAGAGTAAAGGAAAAACAAAAAAGAAGGTAAACGTAAAAGCAGACGACACTAAAAAGAAAGAAAAATAATAATGAAAGAAAAAATTAATTGGATAGAAAAAACAGAAAGAAAAAGCAGGAAAATGAGTAAGTAAAAATTTTAAAAAAAAGGAAAAATGATGAGGGAAAAATAAATAAATTTTAAAAATACCACCAAAATAAGTGGTTTTTGTCGAAAGACATTCTAAATCTTAAAGCAAGCTTTATTTTAAAACATTGCTAACAAAGCTTCCAGAGAGCGAATTGTTGGTGGGTCGTCGTCATAGAGTTAAGCTGCAATGTTTTCACTAAATTCAATAATATACAATTGAACCCACACCAACAAGTAGAAGACCTGATATGATAAAGATCAAACAAACGATTAACTTCCGACTATGAATAGCGCAGTTTACGTAAATGAGACGAATTAAAAACGAAATATTAAACATCATTCTTGAAAACAGCGGATAATTCCTTTCTACGCACATATTTTCGCCTGTAAACGAATAGAGTGATATTTTGTCTGAATTTTTTGTTGGAGGTCTGTCCGTTACACCAGAGCTTTTGTTGTCATTGGTTTGAATCTGGGAGGTTTCCCACAAATGATGTGAACTAGAATGTTCACTAACAGTGAAGCCTGAAGCAATACAATTCATTTGAGGTTCATAAATGTGGTCATCAACGTTGAGTGAAAATATATCTGGGTTTACTGGCTTCACTTTACCATTCTGATTTAGAGTATTGCTCGTCTGGATGTCTTCTATTGCGCAGTCGTCAAGAGATAAATTAGAAGTAATTTCTATTTCGCTCTCTCTATCACTAGATATTACAGAAATAGAGCAACAAGTTTCGTCGAGGATAGCCGTTGTTGCTGCTTTGTTACTGTATATAATAGGGACATCTGTATCAGCTCGAACAGTCGAATTAATTTCCTTTTTCATATCACTTTCTTGATCTCCCTGTCGAACATTTCGTTTCGTTTGATTATCAGAATCAGGGACGAAATCAGTTTCTTTAATTTGAGTATCTATAGTTTGGTTTCTATCGGCAGATATGGTCTCAAGCTGTGCTGTGTCGTTTTCGGAGTTAACATGTTTATCATTTTGCGTTCTTTTCATCGGATGGTCATCAAAAAAGACATTTGAATTAATAATATCATCATGTCTTTTTTCTTCCTGTGAAGACGACAAGCGAGCGTTTCCGTCAAGCCTCGTCGTTCCATCTTGGATTTGAGAAGCTTCAGTTTTCTTGCAATCCCTTGGGATATTCTCATTCAAATTGTTGAACTTTCGTAAGAGAAAGTTTGAATTTTGTATCGTCGGACTTCCAGAAGTCAAAGCAGAAGTGACGTATATAACACGAGGTTTAAGAATGTCGACCGTAAAAGATACACTGCATGGATGTTTAGAGACGCAATTATCATCGCATTGAACTTTACCGTTTCTCCGCATAACTTCTCTTGGAGAGCCTTCAGGATTAGAAGCAGAAGCAACATATATAACTTGAGGTTTAATGACATTTTCACCGAAAGCATTGGCTCGATCAGATTTTGAGGAATTAAGAAACGTGGGTGCTTTCTCGCGTATTTCTTCTGCTGAAGAATTGTTAGTTATGGCTTCTTCGTTGGGAACTAAAGAAATGGCATTCTGGTTTTTGTCTTCGTTTAGAATGACAGAATCAGCACGTTCCATTCTCAAGACGACGTGCAAAACTTACCTTTTATTTGCCATCCTTTTTTATTTTTTAATTGTTGTTTGGTATTTTAGTCAGCAGTGTAAAAAAAACACACACACACAAGGCGAATAATTTACGTAACCGATAATGATTAAATGATCCGTATAAGCTTCAACAGAAAGGTAACATTGATTTCAATATTGTCTTATTTCTAGCGTGAGAGTTGGCCAATGAACAAACAGCTCAGTCCCCAGAGGTTCTTTCCCTCACGAGATCAACGTGCTTCGCTTCTTTATTAATTTGCGGTTAGAAAAAATAACTTCACTAAAATATTAAGTAAGTTTGATGTAAATGTGAAAAGGATGTAAAAATGATCATATTTTATTTGGTTTTTATGTTAATTTTGTTACGTCATTGATGAATAATTCTTCCGGGAAACAGTGACGTCAGAATCCATTAAAGGCTCGGTTATATGTAAATAAATACACACAAAATATGTCTGAGAAGAATCTTGGAATTTAATTGCAGGAAAAGAAAACAGGATTCTTAATTGAAATATTCCCATGCAGAAATAATGTCCCTATTTTATGATGAATGTCCAAAATTTGGCATAAGACTCACGAAATATTTTCTTCCGCTGAATTCGGTGCGGTATCAAGGAATCTTTATTCTAAGTTACACGGTAGACTGCGTATTCTGTGTATTCTTCGTTTTGGAAATTCATTTACTTTGTCATCGAATCTATGAAAATATTCAAATTGAGGCTGAGAAAATTAAACGTATGAATTGGAAAATAAAGAAATGGAAATAATTTCGCTGTTTCCAAGATTTTAAAATTTCCCCTCCTCAGCGACATCAGAGTATCACAAACAATTTCACTTGCGAAAGAGTAAAATGGAGTGGAATGCTATAATCTCCACAAGTAAATGCCAATATGACTAAAAAAAGACGCTTCATTTCAGTCAAGCAATAATTTTAATTTTAATTTAATGAAGTCGACATTGTTCTTCAAATTAATGAATCTATCATAAACTTGTGTTTATCGGATTTAAAATTACGTGGCGTTTCTTTTGATATTTACAAACTATAGCATAGAATGGACAAAAGACAATGTGGAAAGATTGTGTTACACCAATTCCCCATGTGAGAAGGATCTGTCTAACATTTGAAATTTTGGTTTCGAACACTACCGTCGCTATTGACATTGTTACTCAGCAAGCCAAACTTTGAACTCCTTTTTATTTGATTCACAGCAAAATTTGAAAGACTGAATAAATTAAATAACAGTAGGTGGTAAACAATAAACTTAGGATTGTTGCATTGTTAAATTATTCCATTTTTAGAAGAAATCAGAGCCCTAATCTCAGAAAGGCACTGTGTTTGAGATCGTTACGCATTCGGCATTTGTACGAGTTCAAATTCATGTAATGCTGATTTTCAAGGTTGACATTTTGCCTTCTTTTGAAAGACTGACTTAATTTTTTTTTTTTTACTCCTGTTTTCTCCATTTTGGCTTTGCGTCATTCTAAACTGATTTTCTTGATAGGAAAATCAATGAACAAAATAATCCTTGTCATTAAAAAGAAAAGGAATGTTGGCGTAAAAAGGAAAAACAAATCAGTAAAATATTAATCTTAAGAAAAAGGCAGAACTAGTCAAGAAAAAAATTAAATATAATTTCTTCATTTTCACTTGCGTATTTCTCTGAAGAAGAGAAGAAAAATAATCTTAAATTGATCTACTGAAAATCTTTCGATTGGTAATTTGTGTTGTTGACAAATTGCTTTTCACATAAGTTGTTGAATACTAAAAATCTTGGAAGTATGTCAAATAAATAATTAAAATAAACGTAAAAGTAAAGGTCAGAACTATAAATAACCTGAAACATTACCTTAAAAAAACAAACTGGGGAGGAGCGGTTTTCTCACCTCCCTCACTTATAGACCCTCAGTTCTGATTTCTATAGCCACAATTCATATCTCTATCTCTCTCTCGCTCTCTCTACCTATCTCTCTCTCCATATATATATATATATATTTAAAAGGAATTAAAAATCTTTATGGAAGCTTTTATTTTAGTTTTAATTTATAGGTAATATATTAAATTTAATATTTCCAGCAAGCAAAATATTTTGCTGTACTTTAAAAACTAATTTAAATGGACTGGAAAGAATTTCTTTCTTTCTTTCTTTCTTTATTTCTTTATTTTTGTTAAAATACCTGATAGCTCCCGTTTTTAGTCGTCTTTCATCACAATGTAATTTTCTCTATTAAAAAAATCTCCAAAAAATAAAATATACTTTTCTGAAACTTTATTTGAAGAATATAAGCCTATTTAAAGTATAATTAATCTGATTTGAAATAAATATTATTTACTTTATGTTTAAAATATTGCAGGAATGGATGTTTAGCCTGACAGTAGCCATGTTGACGTCTTTTACAAGGTTATGGCAGATCAAATATTGTTCTACTGAGACTTTATTTAACATAAACTAAGTAAGTGGGGATTAAAAAACCGACAGCCATTTGATTTTTGCAAGAATTTTGAAAACAGTATGTTTTTTACCGCAAAAGAACTGCCATTTTTAATTCTTGTTTGAATTGGTCATTTGATTTGTTTTTTTCTTTCTTTGTCTCTTCTCAGAAGTAACTACAACATCTAATCTTCCTTATGAAATTGTTTTTCTTTTTCTAATTGATGTGGTATTTGAATGCTTAAATTTGAGTTTAAATTTCACGTTTGAATCGTTCATCATTTGGATTACAATTAATCTCAATATTTAACAACCATCGTGTTTTGTTTTTCTTTCCTTTTTTACCCTGCTGCTACCGAGTTGTCCACCTGGCCATTCACTCATGATGCTAAGGACAGACTACCTACGACTTCCTGTCCTCATCCTCATCTCCTCCTTTTCTCATCCCCTCCTCCTTTCCTCATCCCCTCCTCCTTTCTTACTCCTCCTCTCCTCTTTAATATACTAAAACGTCAAGTAAAGATCGGATGTTCAAAAACTGGTACGTGAGCCTCTGTATCAACGCTTTTCAAAGAGGTAATCTTGGAATACTAAGTTAAGACTTTATTGCTTGTGTCTGTGACAGGAGTAATTACATTTTAAACTCTTTTATTCTTCTCTCTCTCCCAAATACAATAAGTAACTTCCCTCCGTATGCGCTCAGTCTAACGACTATGCTTCTGATACTAACTTAAATGGGGGCGGGGTAGAGGATGCACATTCCCCCCAGCAACCTTCGTGGCCCTCTTCTCGCAATGGGTCTTTTAGTCCTCATGAGCGAGCTTGCCTTGGTACCCTAGGTCTCTGGCTGGTACGATTTTTCTGACCTAAGAAGTTCTGTTGGCCAGATCTCTGGGCGTTCAAGACTCGGAATATCGTGACTGAATCTTTCCTGGATTATTTGCCTCCTCTTTAAGGGCGCTGGAGGTAAACGTTTACTGGGTTTTGGCGTTATCCACCTGATAGACAGCGATCTGAAACTTCGAGCAACGGAGGAGGAGGCTATCCTATCAATATGGGATCTGTTGTAATCGGAACCATGCAGTAGTCTCCAATGGGGCCTCTCGATGCCATGATTATGGATATTGTTACGGCAGTATTTCCAGGTGAGTAAAGCCATGTTATTTACGCGTGCATCTCCATTGGGTATCCGTTTCACTGCCTACTAGTCACTCACCAAATCGACCAAAACAAACATGAGAGCAATCAAATTGAAAACGAACAAAACTAACAAACCCAGCCTTGGACAAAAGTAGACCCTGTTATACCATTTTTTACACCAATGTAAGGAGTGTGTGTTTCGACTTTCCAGAAGTGGAACTCCATCTTCTTCACTCTCAACCTGACCGTCTGTTCCTGCCTGAAACTGGTATGAATGCCTCAATCCCATTGCATGAGCTCATAATACCGGCCTACGCACCGATTATAGCAAAATACGACCACCTATATCACCACGGTCACGGGCTCGGCGCCTACATCAAGGACAGGTTTCTCTGTAGCAGGGACACAAAAATCGAGGACCCTAATCTACCATATATGTGTTTCTGTGTGGCACTTATCCATAGTGCCACATACGTCTTTGCCTTGTATCGTCCTCAGGACGAAGGGTCAGTAATCTTCGATCGAATATCAGAGAGGATTGACAATATTCTCATCGAATTTCCCCTCGGCTAACGCTCACATATGCGGTGATTTCATTGTTCAACACAAAAAGGGGTTATTTCATTCTGACAAAACCAACGAGAAAGGTAGATTATTTTTTATAAAAATCAGATGAATGATAATTATAAACAGGATGAATGCAGAATTAATAACATTATAAAAAAAAATGCATAGCACCAGTTGATAATAGCAAAAAAATTAGACGTTCCTAGCTGGAGGTGGTTAGCGTCATTTTTTGCTTTGAAAGACAAGCTTGAAGCGAACGTCCGCACAAAAAGACCTATTGACCAAAGTTAAGTTTCTGTTTTTGATATTTTATTTTCTGTTTTTGATATTTTATTTGCTAAAACTTTGCCCTTTTTATTTTCAGGTTATCTGTATTTATACATTCTTTTCTCTTTTGTTTATTCTCCTTCTTGCATTTCACCCCCTCACTGTTTTTGTTTGCATTATTCTGTTTAGTTTCCGTATTATTTGTTTGAGTTATCTTTGTTTGTCCACGTTTTTCTTTCCGGTTATTTTTATTTCTAGTCATTGTTTGGTCTTTAAAACAAAACAAAAAGTGTGAAAAGAAACTATACCGTACGTCGACCGTGGTGGGTTTTGCCTAGGTATGTCCAATATTTCGCTAAAAAGTGGTATACCTTGACGACAAAAGGTCCCCAAATTGATAAAACAATTTTTAACGTTTAAATATTTATGTTGTTATTAAAGAGGAAAGACCAAAGTATTTTCTGAATATTTTTTCAGATTTTTTAATCCTTCCTATAAATGTTAAAAATTTTATTAAAAATCTTGTTTTTTTTTCGAGTCAAAAAATTTCGTAAAATGGAACTTATCGACATTTCTGTCGGAAAGATCATAGTTTGTTAGTTAAAAAATCATGAAAAATCAATTACACCTTTTTCTTTTGTTATCTTAGGAAATTTAGAATGATTAAAGTATACTTAATGTAATTTGAAAGAAACATTACTTACATTTTTAGCAGAAATTTTTTTAAGAGAGATATTTCCAACCGTAGTCGTTCCTTTTTTAAGGAATTGACAGGCGTTAATTGATGTACGTCAATATATTCACAACTTACTGCACGGAAATTTATTGGATGGTAGCGCCAAATTGATATAATTCGTTCTAATTTTAAGTGAATCTGGTTAGTAGATTTTTTTTTAAAATTCACTTTCAAATTTTTTTTTTTTTTTTTTACCTTACGTTTGAGGAAGAATTCTGCACTGAAAATAACATTTAGATTATGAAAGAAAATCAAATTTTACAAGTAAAAATAAAACAGTAAAAAAAATACATTTTTTTATATTGAGGTTTATTATTTCAGTCATGAAATATTTTTCTGAGAATATAAAAATTACATGAAACACCATTAATTGAAACGGGTTAACTTAATGAAATGAGATTTTATTTCTTTTTTATTAAGGCAGATTTTTTTCTATTTATTAATAATTATATGGCAGTAATATGAGTTTTATTTTATTTATTAATAAAATTAACATGCTATGTTGGTTTTGTTTTGACTCAATAAGTATTTTTTAGTTTGAGTAGTAGCGAGCTAACTCCAGAAAATTTAAACTCCAAGAATCGTTTTAATTGATAATTTGTCGTGTGGATAATAATTCCAAAGTAATGTACAATGAATTTATGCATTCGATTTCAAACTTGAAAATTTGGGTGGACTTCCAAGGGCGTTTTTTTTTTGTAATTGTAAATAGTCGATATTTTCTTTTATCCCACTATTCGATTATATTTGAATAGAAAAAGAAAAAAATTGAAAATAATACGACGATATTCAGAAAACTTGACAAGCGTTGTTTTCTTGTTACTGAACGAATCAAAGCCATTTCTGAAGTAAAAAAAAAACTTGCTTCTATCAAAGGAAACTACTCATGTGAGATTATTTCAACAATGTGCATCCGTACTTTCGTTGTAGACGATTTTAAATACAATTTTGGAATATTAAAAATTATTTTTAAAATAATTATGGTTGTCAAATTTTAATAAGCTTTCAAATTTATGATCTTTAAAAAGTAGAGAACATAATATATCATTTCCATAAGGTTGCAGAAAGAACTTAATGTATAAATATATAACAACCTTTTGTCATATTGTGTACTTAAAATTGAAAAAAAAAAGAAAATTAATGTAAAAATTCATTGTTCATCAAAAAAAATTTTTTCTTTCAGATAATAATTACCTTCGTATATATTATTCAGAAAAGCCATTAAAAACTTTAATTAAATATTGTCTTAGTTTTATTGGGTTTTGTATTTTTACAATTGAGGTAAAAGTTTGGACAATTTCGGACATTTTTTTAACAAAAAACTCGATGATTTAGATTTTTCAGAGTTTTGTGCATTTAATTAAAAAAAAAAATTCAGGTTGCAAATAAATTTTTTTTTGTGTTTTCATAAAATTAAGTTTGAGGGGGGTAACAGATATAAAAAAAAAATATTTATACCATGACTTTCAAAGAGACAAACATTTCTAAAATAAGTTCATTCATTTCTGAATAAGTTCTGAAGTTTTCATTAAAATCCAACAAGTAGTTAATTTTTACAAGAATTTCGAAATTAATGTGTCTTTCAATTGACAAAAAAACAACTAAAAAAAAAACGCTAAAAAGGTCAAAATTGGACATACCTAGTTTTGCCCCACCATGGTTGACAAAAACAGCGACAACAACACTCCATATACACCGGTAACAATACCGGTGTCACCTGAAAAAACGGCCTGGACACAAAATAGGCCGCCAAAAAAGGATGGCGTATTTTACGCAAATGAACGAATTAAATTCCAAGAGACTTTCAGTGGCAATGAGTTCCTGACAATCACCGAGGCATTCGAGGCGGTGAAACCTCGGCCCATTTCTTTACTCAACTCGGATGTCAGGACTCATAAACTGGTTGGAGTGAGCAGGGAGGGTATGGAGGAGGCCCTGAAGGCGTTAAGCATTTGTCCAAAAATTTTAGCAAGGAGAACAAATGCTATATGGGACCTCCTCCTACAGACAGAAGAACAGGCAAAAAGATTAGCCGGCTGTGTCTTAAATACGAAATCTTTAAGACTACAAACCGAATATATGGGCACCCATCGAACAAAGGTGACGGTTCATGGGGTACCCATAGATATTTCCGGTGACAGACTCGGGGCCTTCTTCGCCGAATTCGGAGTAGTAAACGAAGTTAAGGCCATCAGCAGTAAGGCAGGAATCGAGACGGGAGATTTTGAAATCCAGATCACACTGGACAGAGAAGGATTCCAGAACATCCCAAACATATTAATCTGCCGCAACAGAAGGATGTTGGTAGTGGTGGAGGGCAGAAAGCCATTTTGTTGGTCATGCGGAGAGCCAGGACACATAGCAAAGGCGTGCCCTAAGAAAGAGAAGACACCAGCCCCACCATATCCAGCACCTGCAGCAAAAACCAGCGCCCCAGAGAAGGAAACCCCGAAACCGGAAGACGAGTGGAAGGAAGTTACTAAAAGGCGG
Organism: Acanthosepion esculentum; assembly: GCA_964036315.1. Lineage (NCBI taxonomy): Eukaryota > Metazoa > Mollusca > Cephalopoda > Sepiida > Sepiidae > Acanthosepion > Acanthosepion esculentum. The sequence goes on along the minus strand of OZ038484.1, from coordinate 1,300,521 downwards.
AAGCCCCAAAGTGCGCCGGTTCCACCCCAGAAGGAGAAAACTCAGCCGGAAACGGCAAAGGAGGTCCAGGCTAAGCAGCAGTCGAAACAACAACAGCAGCAGCAACAGCAGCAGAAACAACAACAGCAGCAGCATGATCAGCAGCAGCACAAGCAACAACAACAACAGCAGCATAAACAACAGCAACAGCAGCAGAAGGAGCTACAGCAGAGGCAACATCAGGAAAAACAACAGCAGGAGAAAGCCGTAGAATCAATGGATGTTGTCATGCCTCCTCCTCGTGCTGTAAAAAGGAGTAGGGAAGAGGATTCGGAAGAGCACGAACAAAGACTCTCTGGTCGCAACAGGGCGGAGCGAAGCTCGGACATAACCAGGCAGCACTCCCTCCCGGCTTCACAAATAAGGAAGCTGAATACTGATAGAGATAGGAGCCTCCCTACTTCCCCTTCCCGTGCTCTATCCTCCTCCCCCTCCATTTCCCCCAAATTCTCTGAATACATCAGCCCAAGCATCCACTTCTTCCCTCCCCATCCTTCAAGAGAGAAGAAAAAGAAAAAGATGTTTGAGAGCCCCGAGACTATTTGTCAGGTGGACAAAGAGGAATATAAAAAGGTCCTCTCAAAATATAAAAGGCCCCCTTTAAAGGTTTTATATAAAATGTATGAGGTAGATGGTAAAACAACAGAGGACCCTCGCAATTTCCCCAAAGCCCCAGGAGTAATTACGTGTGTGAGGGACACTGGGAGCTTCCTAAAGGTATGGAGCCATCTTTTCGAAGCAAAAGAGACCTTCCCCAACATCAGAATGCTGGAAATGGAGATCAAGAAGCTACGCCAATTTTGTGCTGGGAGGGTCCCGGTTTTGATCCACCCCTCCTTATATAGGGCCATCAAATTAACATACCCCACGGACGTCGGTGGTATTGCTCTGGATGGACGCATTACGTCAGAGTTGGGTGTAGGGAGCCTGGGGCAATCCGTCGGAGTCCTGTCCAGCTCAGATTTCCGCCCCGTATGTGAGTAGGTTCTTGCCTTAATTCTCTTTTATATTTGCAGGCCTAGAAAATGGAAATGAAGATAGCCAGTCTGAATGTGAAGGGCTTGAGAGATCGGAGCAAGGCTGCCCGCCTGCTTCGGGATCTCTTGTCCTTCTGTGTGGATGTTGCCGGGATCGAATTGACCCACTTTGTTTGCACTTCCGATGCGTGTGTGCTGGAGAATGACTTTGTCATCCATTCAGCATATGGGAACCGGTTGGCCAGAGGAGTTTCTTTGTTGGTCAGACGTACTCTTGATGCGAAGGTGGACCTTGTGCATACCGATGCCGAGGGCCGGTTACTCGTGGCCGATATTGCCGTGAAAAGTGGTTCGTTTCGGGTCGTTGCGGTTTATGCGCCCAACGACCGGGAGGAGCGGGTTTCCTTTTTTCGGCAGTTGGGGCCGTTCCTAGTTGATTCTTCGCGCCTAGTTTTAATGGGGGACTGGAATGCCATCCTGGACCCCAAGTTAGACAGGGGGCGGGGCGCAAGCGGAAGAAGGGGCGATCGTAGCCTGGTCGATCTGATTGGCGATTATGGTCTCGTCGATAGATACCGGGTCGATCATCCCAGCGGGAAAATGTGGACGTGGACTCATAGCTGGCCGTCTGACAAGGTAGCTACCTTGACAGAATGTTAGTTCGTAGAGCCGACATAGACTTGTTAGATTGTCCCACGTTCCACTGGGTAGGCTACACGGACCACAAACTCGTTTGTGCCTGTGTGGCGTTAGAACATAGGCCTAGAATGGCTGGTTACTGGAAGTTCAATCTGTCTTTACTGGACAGGCTGGACTTCCAGGAGCAGCTAACTAGTGTAGTTCAGCGGGAGCTAGTGGGGGCGGTTATCGGGAACAGATGGTGGGAAAAAATTAAGGATAGAATTAGGTCTTTCACCACTGATTTCAGCAAACGGCTCGCTCTAGATAAAGCTGATAAGGTGAAGACACTTAAGGCTAATTTTTCCCGGGCAGAGGCTGGGGGGTCCCCTAGAGATAGCCCTAGCTAGGGAGGCCCTGCAGCGTTCGAATAGCGGGCGCTACATGGGTCAGGTAATTAGGCATAGATTAAGTAAGATGTCTAACGAAGCTGTGAACCTGGGCGCAGATCTGCGTCGGGAAGAAATCCGTCGAGGTGGTGATCGTTACATTCGTCAAGTCGAAACCCCGGAGGGGCGTACTCTGCGGACGACTGGCGATATGTGCGAGGCGTTTCGGCGGAATTTCGAGAACCGCTTTACCAAGGAGCCTGGCCTCCGTGAGGAGGAGTTTCGCAGCTATTTGGCTGACTTTCCTCGGCTTGAGCCGACTGAAGCAGCTAGCTGCGAGGGAGAGATCACGGAGGGCGAAGTCTACGAGGCATTGAAGAAGGTCGGCAGAGGCAAGTCGCCCGGTCTGGATGGTTTGCCTTATGAATTGTACTTGAGGCTGTCGCACATCTTTGTTCCGATTTTGACAGCAGTGTTCAACAACTGGTTTCGGTCGGGGTCCATCCCCAATCGCATTTCCAGGGGTGTGATCACTCTGTTGAAAAAGGGCAAGGGTGTTGGGGGAAAACTAGATGATTATAGGCCCATAACTCTGCTAAACACAGAGTTAAAGATTATGGCCAAGATCCTGCAGGAGCGTTTGCAGTCAGTTGCCGAGTCTCTATTGGGACCTGAGCAGACTTGTTCTATGAGGGGCCGAACAATTCAGAGCAACCTGCATTTGATCCGCTCGATCCTAGAAGGCGTAAAAGACGACGACGAAGCCGCGCTGATCAATTTGGATCAGTCCAAGGCATTTGATAGGGTCGACCATCGCTACATTGCTACTGTCCTGCAGGCCGCCGGATTCGCACCCGACTTCTGCCGCTGGATTAGCCTCCTGTATCGCTCCCCCAGTGCTGTGGTACAGGTGAACGGAAAGTTGTCGGGCGCTTTTGTTCTGTCGAGGTCGGTTCGTCAGGGTTGTCCGCTGTCGCCTCTCTTGTATGCTTTGGCGTTGGAGCCTCTCCTGCGCCGGCTGAAGGACGAGGCGTGCAGTCCGGCCCTACGCGGGATCGCCGTTCCTGGAGGGTCTCGAGGCAGGGTTTCCGCGTACGCCGATGACGTATCTGCTTTCGTGTCGTCTTGTGGTGACATTGAGGCGGTACAGAAGGCGCTTGATCGGTCCGAGAAGATGATAGGGGCCAAGATAAACCGCGACAAGTCGTCCGGCTTGCGGTTAGGTGCCTGGAAGGGGCGTGATCTTCCTGGCCGCTTCGGTTGGACGGTAGGTCCTGTCCGCATTCTTGGAGTGTGGTTTGGACCCGACCTCCAGCTGGAGAAAAATTGGTCTGAAGTACTAGCAAAGGTCGTTTCTGCCGGTAAGACTTGGAATCGACGGAGGTTGTCCGTAAAGGGCAGGGCGGAGGTGTGTGTTACATACATTTTCCCCCTGATCCTTTATCGATTGTCAGTACTTCCTCTCTGTAAGGCCCACAAGAAGGCGCTCGAGCAAGCGCTATCCTCCATTTTATGGAGGGGACGCGCGAACAGGGTCGACAGACGAGTCTGCACCAAACGTCCGTGTCATGGGGGGCTGGGAATGCCACACTTGAGGAGTCACATCCGTGCCTCTCGGTTGGCTTTCCTACGCCGTGCATTGACTAGAGGAGACCCGATTCTGGAGGGGATTGTTAGGGACGCGTTCCCTAGCCTTACCATCACCCCCCCCATCTCGAGGGTTGAGCGCGGTCGTAAACCCCGGGATGAATCGCATTTCCTCCGCGAGTGTCGGTTAGCCTTGAAGGCTATTCCGCGGTCCAGTGACCTTTCACGGCCTAGGAAGGTCTTCTATCGGGGATTAGTGGAGGGTCGCGCGAAGGATCCCCTACGTGATTCGCTCTGCTGTTCGGAGGAGGAGTACCGCTCCTACTGGTCTTGGGCGCCAGCGGCGGATTATCTCAGTAACCCTGAGTTTTCACTTACCTGGCGATTGGCTCGGAATCGGCTGCCTCTCAACGACAAGGCTTTCATATGGGGTTTGGCGGATTTGCCAGACTGTGAACGGTGTGGCCTTGGATTAGAAGAAACGGCTTCGCACGCCTTTTACCATTGCCCCCGGGTCCGCCCCTTATGGGACCATGTCGGCGAGCTGACGGCTCATCTCGCTCCCGAAGAACTCGTGTGCATTGATCGCGCATACGCGTGTGACAATGTGTCGCCCCCGTATTCCGGGGTGAAACGAATGGTGTTTCTGACGCTGCTAGCCACGGCTCGAATGCTGATATGGACGACGCGAATGGAGGAAGTCTTGCGAGGCAATAGTCTTTCGCATCAGGATCTGATCCGATTCTTTGAGCATCAGCTCAGGATGAAGATTAGAACTGATAGAAAACGATTGCATTCGACAGTCTTCAGTGAAAGGTGGGTAAAAGAGGCGAGCTTGGTTCGTTTGAACGGGGCTAGCCTTGATTTTCTTTTCTAGGTTAACCTAAGTCACATCGGGGTGGTTTCCTGTGGAACCCTCCCCTTGGTTAGGTTAGACAAGCTTAAGTGTACCTAGTTAATATGAGTAAGTGTTGTTCTCGGCCTGTTTCCCGGCCATCTTTTTAGTTATGATCCAAGTCGAGATTCCCAACCTCCCTAGTTTGTTTTGACCTCCTTTTCATCTCAACTGGATCAGCCTTTTACTTCCCCATGTCCGAGTTATTTTATCTCTTTCCCACTCCCTTAGCGAGAGTGCTTCTTGATTTTGTCCTCTGGGCAGAATACAGCGGCCTCTCTATTTTGAGGGTTGGACGGGCCCTACTAACATAAATTATGTTTAGTTTAAAAATTTGTTGAATTTTAGTGTTATGGGGTTCATCTCACTCCCCTTTCATCTTTTCATGATTAGAATTTTATGTATTCTATTATCATCAAATTTTTATGGTGTGGGGCGCGTTTTTGTAGCCCCCCCCCCTGGTGAGGATGTGGTATTATGGTGTATGGAGGATTGAATGGTGACGGACGAATTCTTGTGGTGAATGTGTCAATTGTAATGTATGAATGGGTCACGAATCTGATTAGCTAGGTATAGGATAGTTAGTTAAGACCAGCCTTTACCCCTCCCTTTTTTCGGCCTTGTGCCACAATTTGTACATTTTTGTACGAATAAATAACGAGAAAGGTAGATATTGTAAACTACTCTATCGCATATGAACTAGCACGTATCATTGAAGAATCCACCCGAGTCCCATTCCCTAGTCAGTGTTCAGACTAATTCCAAACCAATAACATCCCGTGATTTACCGTTCCATAGAACTTTTTTTCGCTATGGGGATGCAAACTGGGACAGTTTTCGATTCTATATGCCAGAAGCTCCTCTTCTAACCTTCTTCAAACATGCTGACCCCAAAACTGCGACCCCAATCTCTGAATGGATCCTTTCTGGAATGGAGTGTTTTATACCCCCACCAAAAAAGTCCAGCAAAAACCAAACAGTCAGCCCTGGTTCATCCCTGAATGCACTGCAGCCATAGCTCACCGGAACAACTACTTCAAAATCTATCGCAAGGAGCGGAGTAGTCTGGCTCTTACTTCTTTCAGAACCGCCCACAATCGTTGTAAGAGAGTCCTGGAAAACACAAAGTTCAGCTACGCGCGATCTGTCCAGGCCAAGGTTGAAATAAACAAATTGTATCTCGCTAATTCTAGAAGATCACCAACCATATTTTGAACAGCAAGGCGGCTGTTCCCACTACTATAAATGACAGACAAGGCGAATATCCTCGCCTCGATCTTTGCTTTAGACTCAACTTTAGATTACAAAAGCCATCACCTCTCTAAATTCTCCCGGTCCACTGAGCACAATCTCAGTAATATATTCATCCCTGGGCCTACGTTTTTCCTAATTTTCACTAACAACTTTTCTGATATGATCAGTTCTCAACGATGTAACTATGCTGATGACAACGTAAGTTCAAGAATAGAGTCTTGAGAGAGACTTCCGCATTAAACTAGAAGTGTAGCCGTTCAATACACTAATCATTAAGACAAATATCCGACCAGAGACACTGTGACACTATTTAGCTATGGTAATTGGCTAACTAATTAACCATAGAAATTAAAACGGAAAATAGACATTCTTAAAGCGAAAAACAAAGCTGTATAGAAAGATATACTGATCGACGTTAAAACAAAAATTTAATTTTGTTTACGTGAAGAAGCCACGTGTGCGGTCTAGTTAAGTCGAGTTATCGCCGAGGGAGATAGAAAGAAATGGAAATATGGAATTATCGGCCAAAACACGTGCTGATACAGGCAGGAAGATTCAATGTTAATTATCTTTCCAAGATATCGTTTTCTTGGATACAGGCGAAGAGAAGCAATGTGGCAATTATAACATTTTGGTGAGAGGATTGTTATCATTTACTTACCAACAGACTCTAAGAAGCCGAATGGCAATGTGGCAGTTGTAAACTTTTGGCAATCTCCAGAAAATTAGAAGTGGAGAATTGAGATTTGACAAAATAAAAAGAATTTGGTTTCTTAACAGGTCAGGGATTCCATGATAAAGCTGACTTGGAGTAGGGAACCAGATGGCAAACTTTGACAGTGATTAATGAAACGGTAAGAGCGCTGGGTAAGTGACTTTTGGGTGGCCCAGGAAAAAGAGAACATGTGATAAAATAATTTTGTAAACAAAAATTCTAGATTATAATTTTAAGGAGGCCAGCGTAGTCACACCCACACTGCCGAGAGATCATTGGTCGTATGGTAGCATGGTGATGGGCGGAGGTGAATGGACGAGAAAGGCGGAGAAGATGTTAACGCTCACTGAAGGGATTGATATGTGATATCAATGTGAGAGAGAAAGAGTCTAGGAGGATAGCTCTCCTCCGACCTTCCCTCTCGAACGACGGAGAACAAGAAATGGGAAATAAATAGAGATTATCGAGAACCCCAGGCCGTGTCGGGCCCACACACCGGGTTTTGGTCGGTACCCATATAAACGAACGACGATGGGTCGTTACACAATAGAGCTGGAAATGTTGCAGTTGAGTTGAGCTGGTTTTGTATCAGGGTGTTGCCTCGAAGAAGCTGACCGAGAGATTCCATGACCCCCGACTTCGCCGATGCTACTGATAGCAAGTTATACTGACGAACGAGGTTAAGCCAGCACTTAAAAACTAAATTAGTTGACATTACGATACCAACTTGCTTAAAACATAGGATCCCAGCCTTTGATGGTAATTAAAAAAATTTAGGGATTGGTTGTCAATTCTGGATAAGATCCGCATGATCTATGAACTATCAGACCTAGAAACACTGTATTTAGTGTATGACGCCACGAGAGGGAAAGCATCAGAGTTCATAAAAGGACTCTTAGCCAGTGAACCCCACTTGACATGGGAAAGGCTATAGAGATATTGCTGACTCAGGAGTTCGCTGACGAGGGGACAGCGATAGTGGCCATGAGAACCCTCCTGAAGATGATGCAGCTCAAAGACGAAAGGCAGTGGCGCTGGCTAAAGAGAGCCAGGGAATTTGGGAGAAAGTAAGAGGAGGTAGGAAGGCGCAAGAGCAAAGTCGGGAGGTAGGAAGAAATGGGGAAGAGAAGAAAGCCCCCACGTGGAATCAATACGTCAAGCAAGAGGTGGAGGAGCCTGAAGTTTGGGAAGATGATCCCAAAAGAAAGGCTTGGTCGACAAGGCATGGGTTTTATAAGCCCACACCGGGTCGATACGGGTTGGATGTCTGGACATGTGGGTATGAGGACCACAGAGCAGCGGACTGCCCGACGAATTTTGATCAAGGTAGATGTACTAGGTGTGGAAAGAAGGGACACCTAGCCAAGTGGTGCGGGATAAGGAAAGGTGCCACCGATATTATTAAAGAAGGCTGCACCTGGAAGACAGGACTAGAGAAAAGCCAGCGGGCCGCCCCGGAAATAAGAGAGAGGGTGGCCCAGTTAAAAAGAAGGAACATGAAACGTTGAACATGTGGCTACGAGAGCCACTTAGACAGAGGGTAGGTCCCCCCAGAAATAAGAAGGAGGGTGGCCCAGTTAAAAAGAAGCAGCATAAAATGTTGGATATGTAGTCAGGTGGGCCACTTTGCAGTTAACTGCCCAACAAGAAGGTGCTGGTTTTGTAGAAGACCAGGGAACCTGAAGAGGAATTATGCTTCCAGAAACGGTAGAAAGAGATTGGGGAGGGTCCAGTCGGGACCACCCAGGCAGAGAAAACGAAGATCTCTCCGATATGAGGAGGATAACGGGAAATTGCTGCTGCCAGCACCTATGACTGGAATAACACAGAGGTGGGAACCCAAGAGAAGGAAGGCCAAGTTGTTCACTTCGCTGACGCAAGAGAAGGAGTTATCCTGTAGGGCAAAAAATAGGGGGTATGACAATAAAGGCTCTGATAGACTCCGGAGCGTCTGTTTCATTGCTGAGAGAGAAAGAATACAGACGGGTGAAACAGAAGAAAGAGATGCGGGAAGCGGACATAGAAATCACACAGGCGGATGGTGGCCTCCTGGAGATAAAAGGAATGGCGAGGCTTCCTGTGAAAATTGGAAAATTGAAAAGTATCCAAAACTTCTACATAAGCCCCAACTTGTGTACGGAAGCAATCTTGGGAGAAGATTGGCTTCAGAGCCAGAAGGCTCGTATAGAGTTTAACCCTACTGTTTAGTAAAAGGCGTAAGAACGCCATTGGGAGATCCAGCAGAAGAAGTTATAACAATAGTGGTGGAAGAAGATATGAAGCTACCCCCTAGAACAGCAGTGTCGGGTAAAGGCAGACTGGTAACAGGGAAGAAAATGAGGAAAGGAATCCTGAAATTGGTCCCTGAAGAGGAAATGAGAACTCGACCCTTCTGCCACATATTTGTGCCGTAACCACTGGATTCGACCCTGGACGGCTAAGTGTCATATATTGGTATCCTGACCAGGGGATTTCGCCGAGTAGCGACGACCACCGAACGACCGGGACACAGGCTGGTGGCAGCGACAAAGAGTCAACCCCAAAACGCCGATAGAAGAAACCTTACAGCTTTGCGCCGTGACTGGGAGTTGACCACGAGCCGACGGCTTGGTGTCACACATCATAGCCTTTGAGTATGTGAAAAAGGCGAGTATGTCAAACGCCTTCGGAATATCTAAAGCTACAGCCCGAGTCTCGCAGTACTTATCTAAAGCCTGACATACAAGTTCATTAACACTGGAATTTTTTAATTTAAAATTATGGCATGAATACTTGCACAGATACTTTTAAAAAGTCATTTAAAAATTAAAATTTCAGTGTGTCCAACATGTTTGCTGTTTCCTATGGGTGCATGTTTGTAACTGACGATTGTGATTTTATGTATCCATCTCCTTCTTACGCATATATAATTCCATCGTCAAAAAACACTATTTTAGTCCGGTGAAGTCCTTTTAGAGGTCGAAACATGTTACACAGATGTTTTCCCCTATCTATCTATCTATCTATCTGATATATATAATCTAAAAATAAAATACTTCTCTGGCACAGGAAAGGACGGGTTCATTAATATTTGATATGTTCTCAAATGTTATATTCCTGTTTTATTTTCGTTCTTTCACCATGCGTGTATGCGTGTGTGCGCGGAAAGAGATAGATAGATAGATAGATAGATAGATAGATAGATAGATAGATAGATAGATAGAAATGAAATAAAACAGAGAAAAAGAGTGTTTTCTTCTGATATATTGATACCGTCACGTCTGTCTTTTCGTTATCTTCTCTTTTTTTTATAAAGTTAGTTAGAATTACTCTTATCCGCCCTTTATTATTATTCATTCGCCGTGTATAGATGCTTAATATCCTTGTATTGAATAATCCCAATACACTGAATGACGGTCTGAAATCATCGAGTGACAGAGGCTATTTACTCGTGAGAAAGATATGAATGAATTATAGCAGTGACAAATCGATGAAGAGTCGTAGAACAACTTGTCAACATTTCACCACAGTCCGGCTTTGGGAAGACGTCGAGGCCATTGATGTATTTGTAAATCTGCGTTTACTTACACCGAGTTATTTGTTCGCAAAATCGTTATGCATTGAGTGTTTTGTTGAACAGTGAAAGGTGACAGAGTTTGGACTGATTGAAAGAAACAAGTGAAAAGATAATGTGGGATGTTTTCACACCTACATAATATTATATTCACTTTTGAACGTTACTATCAACAAAAACACATTCTTTATTTTTTCGAAATCTGTCCTGTTTTTCACCGTATTCATGTTATTCTCTTTTCTTCTCTCGTTAAGATTGGGTTGAATTTCAATGTTTGTCTCTCCTTAATTCGTGTGTATTTCTTTCAAAATGCAAGAAAAATCCAAGGATATATCTAAACTACCTGGGCCAAGAAGCGATCAAACTTTTCAGTTGAAAGAATAAATGAACATATCTCTATTATTTACTAAAATGAAATTAGTGCAGATATGAATCAGGATCGAACTTACGGCAAAGTAGTGCATTAATCTCTGTTTCAAATCTAAGTTTTCACTAATAATGATTCAGCAGTTAAATAGTAACAAATAGAAGTGATCGAGCTCAGGAGGCTAAAAATGTCCATTAACATATATATATATATATATATATATATATATATATTGTGTGTGTGTGTGTGTGTGTGTGTGTGTGTGTGTATTTAGGCAGCATTTTTTCTTTGATGCATATGAATGAATTTACATTAAATAGATAGACAACACTTGTCTATATTATTTAATGAAACATGCATCAATATATTTACATATATATATATATATATATATACATATGTGTGTGTGTGTGTGTGTGTAGAGATATAGATATATGTGCGTGTGTGTGTGTGTACTGCAGCCAAAAATTTTAGAGCCAATTTGCATTTCTTTTTATATACACCTTAAAATGATATATTTTTTATATTTTTTTAAGTAAAAGATATAATTTTAGTAACTGCCGTGTATTTGCTTTTATTTCGACAAAAAATAAGCGCTTAAATGATGTTTGAGTTCAGGTAATGTTACTCAAGGTCTATCTATCTATATATCTATCTATCTATTTATATATCTATCTATTTATCTATCTATCTCTGTCTGTTCATATCTATCTATCTATCTATCTATTTATATATCTATCTATTTATCTATCTATCTATCTCTGTTCAGATCTATCTATCTATCTATCTATCTATTTATATATCTATCTATTTATCTATCTATCTATCTCTGTTCAGATCTATCTATCTATCTCTGTCTGTTCAGATCTATCTATCTATCTCTGTCTGTTCAGATCTATCTATCTATCTATCTATCTAAATCTCTTCATGTCATTGGTTGTTGTCGAAAGAAATTAAGTTCAGCTGTCAAACCTGGAGCAGTTTTCTTTCTATTTCTTTTGCTCTCTTTTAATAATCAAGTATTTATCTTCAGCAGTAGTTGTCACATTCGGTGCTCCAGTTCTTTTTCTGTCAATATTTCCGCCAGTTTCTAACTGTCTTTGTAACGATTATTGCATCCATGTCTAGTAATTTTCAACTTCTTGGAAATTTTTCTTTGAGACAAGCCTTCTTTAAATAAAATTTCAGTTTGTGCTCCCACCTCAATGCATAACTGCTTTGAGTTTGCCATTTTGTGCAAATTACTTCAAAATGAAAAAGTAATTAAATACATTTATATAAAAAATACTGTCGCAATAGTCCAATCTTTTTTTTTCTTCAAACAGAGACAGCTATATATCTTTTGTTTGCAACATTAGTCAGCCTTGAGCTAACATTTAGAACATGCATTTAACTTTGTTTGACAATTTTGGTAAATGATGAATATAAATATAATGTTTCTGATACAAACTATTTATAATTTATCAAATTCACTCTGGAGAGACGAGTCCAAATTTGAATATTTTGGTAGCAACATGAGCCTGGAGAAAGACTGAAAGATAAAAGAAAATACACTGTCGTTACTGAAATGTTATCTTTTACTTAAATAATATACAAAAATATTTCATTTTAAGGTGTTCGTTAAATGAATGCAGGTGGCCCCAAACCTTATTAAATTTTTATGTGGTAAAAATGTCATTCGGATTAATATCTTATTTTGATGATAATTTTAATTATTTTAATCGTTTCAACCAAAGCAAGACGATAACATCACTTAGACCCAAGTGGGGGGAGTTATTGAGGGTGAAAGAAGTGTTATTGGTAGAAAGGACAATAAAAAAAACGGTTTCAAGGGAAAATAAGATGGCAATTAACGCTGCATTTATATTTATTGAAGATCTTCATTGACAGGAAACCTAGAGGAAAGAAGAAACACTTCGAATAGAACCTACGGCTACATTCAGCAATTTTGACTGTAAAGTAATGAAATATAGCTGCTAATCTTGTCCTACGTTTAAATTCAGGAATTCGAGTTACCAAAAATTAAATCACGTCAAAACAATCGCCATGAAAAAGTTAATGAAAAATGCAGACAGTATCTATGTTAGGGAGGCGGATTGAAACTAAAATGCCAGGTAAGAACTTTGATCATTTTGTTGATTCTTCTTTGGACTTTGCCAAGAATCTCTAGATATATAGCAGAAGCACCAGACCTGATGTAACAACAATATTCAATGCACGGACGAATGGTGGATTTATAAAGATGTTAGAATCGTTTCAATTCATATCAATAGAAAACTTTCGACTGAGAAATTGTCAGCCTGGCAACAAGATCATGGATCCAACAGCCGGCACCAGATGATAAAGTTAATCTCAATCTTTGCATGTCGTGAGTTACAATTCTTAGTATAAGTAGTTGAGGAGTTAACACGAGTTTAACCAGAGAGAAAATTTGCAATACGATAAAAATTTTAAAAAATAAGATCTTCGGTTCCGAGTTGAGAAATACGTCCGAAAGACGGCTGGCGTGACTGAAAGTTAGAAATGAGCTCAGTATCCTGTTCGATATGAATGAAGAGTAGCAAATGCACCAAACAGCAGGGGAAGATTAAAAAAATGTATCAAACGAAATTAGAAAAATAAAAAAGTACTTAGAGACTTGTTATAAACAAGCGTTGAATGTGATTATATATATTATTATATTATTACAGCGTTCTTATTATTTGATTGACGATTTTGGACAATGCAATCTTCAGTTCGCCTCACCTGTCTTTTGCAATGATTCGTTAAATAACTCGAACAAAACAAAATTAAGAGAATTAGGAAACTTGGTGTTAAAGACTTGTCTCTATAAAGTAATAGGCAGATGAGAAAATAACTCCTAAAATATATGGAAGATTGAACGTATGTCAGGTTAACAGACATTAAAAGTAAACAATATAAGTATCTGTCTATATTTCTGAGATGAGGTATTATGTACACTATTTACATTATTCGGACTATTGTCCTCATCTTTGTAGTCATATTTATTAGAACGTTTCGGTCGTTGTACGCTCCGGCATTCTTCAGGTGGATGGAATGTCGAACTGAACCCTTTATTTCGCTCACTGGGGTAGACTGTTCTAGTTCCACGTGCCATGTCTAATGGATGTCAGTTATCAGTTATATCCTGTTAATTTCCCTCTAATTCCCGGGTATTGCACTCACACTCTTTGGATCCTGTCACTGGATCTAACCAACGCCTTTATCCACTATGCCATATGTCCTTGAGGACATCTGTGTATGCATTTCTGTGTATTATAATCCTAATGTCTTCAGCCATCATTTTTTACCAGTGCTCATATTGCAACTTTGTTGTTATTATCGCTTTTCTCTGGCACTCCTTATTACTGGTTCCCATATCGTGGTCATTTCTATGCTTGACCAGCGCAGGAGATTTTTGTGGCCTAGCATATGTGCTGATTCCTTAAGTTTACGAATTTTCCAATGGTGTTCTTTGTCGATGATCTCAACCTGATACCACAGAGGCCGATGATCTCCCTTTTCTCTTCATATGTGGTCTGCCACGCCTGATTTTTCCACTTCTCCTCGTGTTACAGATTTATGGTGTTCTTGAAGACTTACCTTAAGGGGGCGGCATGTCTCCCCTTTATATTTCTTTCCGCAGCTTAAGGAATCAGCACATATGCTAAGCCACAAAAATCTCCTGAGCCGACCAAGCATAGAAATTAATACAACATGGGAACCAGTAATAAGGAATGCCAGAGAAAAGCGATAATAACAACCATAATTGCAATATGAGCTCTGGTAAAAACATAAAATGATAACAGCAAAAAATTGCAATATGAACACTGGTAAAAAAATGGTTGCTGAAGACATTAGGTTTATAATACGCAGAAATTCATACAAAGATGGCACGGTGGATAAAAGCGTTGGTTAGATCCAGTGACAGCACCCAAAGAGTGTGAGTTCAATACCCAGTTAAAGCAGTGGAGAACTTGTGAGCGAAATAAAGGTTTCAGTTCGACATTCCAACCACCTGAAGAAGGCTGTACAACGGCCGAAACGTTGTAATAAATATGGCGACAAAGATGAGGACACGATAATATGTAAAGAATATAAGTTTGAAAGAAAAACAGAGAAAACTAGTTCAGCTCAAGGTCTATCTATCTATCTATCTATCTATCTATCTATCTATCTCGGTCTGTTCAGATCTATCTGAATCTCTTCAGATCTATCTGAATCTCTTCAGATCTATCTATCTATCTATCGCAGTCTATTCAGATCTATCTGTGTGAAACATAAAAATAAAGGAAAACAATGATGGAAAAATTATGTAGAAAATCAAATATCTAAATGATTTATGCAAATTTGTTTCGAATTCTAGTCAATCTACCTACTGAGAAGAATTACCTTTTCTCTTTGACAACTATTTTACCGTATTTGATTCTTTTTCTGATTTATTTTACTTTATTTTATTTTCTTTCTTTCGTGCTTTTTGAGACCAACCCCCCTTGTCCCTCTTCATCCTTATCTTCAATTTTATGAAATTCATTCTTTGATTTTCTCTACAATGCTGATCTTCTTTTTTACTTGTCGCACTTGTCAAACTTACACATTTTCTGTACTACAGTAAACCTATTTGCTGTATTATCGTTGTTGAATTCAAAAACAGGTATGACGAGATTTGTTTTTCGTTACATTTTCAAGAAAAAAAAGGAGAAAAGCTGAAAGGGTGAAAAATTGACGCTGTGTTTGGGCGGAAACAACATGCTTAAATATCGGCTGTTGTTGGCCTTCGGACATGAATCGGTGAAAAACAGCGAAAGACGAACCAACGAATACAGGAGATGTTTGTCCTCTAAAAAGATTAAAGTAAAATGGTAACAGATAATGGTGGAGGGGGAGAAATGCGATAAGGTGTGGAGGAAAGAAGAGAGAGAGAGATGTAAAGAGAAAAGAAAAAAGGACGGAGAAAGAATCAATTATACAAAACGAGAGATGAAGAAAGAAGAGAAAATAGGAATTTAGAAAGATCGGGAAAAAGGAAAGAAAATACAAAATGGAAGTAAATGAAATATATAAAATAAAAAGAAAGAACGAATGAACCAACGAACAACCGAAATAAAGAAAACTCAATAAAATTGTGTGGAAAAAAGTAAAAGTAATAAAGATAAAAATAATAATCCGAAAAAATCTACTGTGAGGATTTACTTGTATATCATTTGTGTGTATCAAAAGTATTTTCATTTTTTACAGACCTTTACTCCAAGGTTTATTTTGTGGAAACGTCTGAAGATTATTTATGACTTCTGGCAATAAGAAGGCATTTTGAAAACTGTCAACAGAGCCGTTCCAGTCACTGGCAATGTAAAGAAATGTGACCAGTTCTATCGCCATTTTTCTCTATTATATTTCTCGTCCTTTTAAATAAAGCTAAGAAGTAGACGACTTGAAAAACAAAAAATAAAACGAATATATTTTTGATATACGCTAATATTTCATGTGAATAGCATCAACAGCCGATCTCGCTCTTTTTCTCTCTTTCTTTCTCTCTCTCTCTCTCTCTCTCTCACACACAGTGTGTGTGTGTGTTTCTGACTATCATTATGTAAGTCTTTTTTTTGCACGTCTCTTCTCTCTTCTCCTGTTTCAAGTCTCATCAATCCTTGAGGTCAGAATCTTGTTACCAGTTTCCTATTCTTTTCAAACCATTTAGAAAAAATATTCACTGGAATAATTTCCTTTTTTACTTTGCCTTTCTTTCTCTTCCCACTGCCAAACATCCAGAAAGATAACACGGAGAAAATCCAGATGTGTTTTGCGACTGTTGCTCTCACAAATATGGATTTATATTCGCTGCTTCATATACCCTTGGGTGGTCGGCACAATTTGACACACTGTCTTCTCAACATTTCTCACCACCGTTCCCCATTATTAGAAGTACACTTGTTATTCAGGATTTTAATCTAAATTCCTTTCTAATCGTAATCTTGAACAGGAAGTGCAGCGCTAGCTTACGTGTTAACATCATGGAAAATTGTATCAGTGATCACGAATCAAATTTCTGCTGGAATAATTTGTGTTCAATCATGCCTTTGGTCAATGCCTGAATCTACTTCTCTCGCGCGCTGTCATTTTATGAATTAATTCCTGATGCGTCCATAATGCAAACCAATCTCCTATCAGTATTATGAAATTTCAAGAGCTGATGGGAACTGCCGTATAACCGTGATTGTCCTCAGAAATACCATGAAGAACCCAGCATGGTCCATCGGTCCTTTGAATTGGACAGTCTGATTTTGTTTATTTTTAACAACTTCTCGTTCATAGATTTTACTTATTTAGAATTAAATAAAACGTCAAGATTCAAACTTAACAATCTCAAGGCTTTAAAAGTGACTTCTAGTTAGAGGCCACTTTAATAGCTACAACCGGTGACGTTAGAATCATTTATGATTCGTATTCGTCTGCGTGAAAACATTACTCACATCGGGCTACGGTCGCAGGGAGAGTAACGTAAAATATATGCCTTTTAGCTTTTTATGTCGAAAAAAAAAACAAGTCATTGTATCAGGGAGAATAAGATTTTGTAAGGAAAGTTGTGTATTATATATATATATATATATATATATATATGACTAGTCAAAGAAGATTTCCTTGAAAATAGACGAAATTTCACAACGTGATGCTATCAAGTATCTGTAGGAAAAAGTGTTCAGCTCCCAAGGACATTCCTGCTGACATTAGGAGATGACGTCCCAGCTTTACTAACAGTGCAAAAGTGGGTGGCTGAAATTAGGAGGGGAAGGGAGACTCTTAAAGTTGACACAAATTTTGAACGGCCAGCAATTGTCAGCACTGACGAAAACATTGTGTCCACCACACTGTGATGGATAACAGGCAATGGATTATAAATCAAATAGCTAATGCTATTAGAATATCCCGTGAGAATTTGACATGACGAAAGTTTCTACTCGGTCGGTGCTGCTACTTCTGACACCTGATCAAAATCGCATGTTTGATCACATCACAGGAAAATCTGATGTTGTTTGAAGCAAATCTAATTGGTTTCCTTAAACTTTTCCCAACGTAGGATGGCAGTTCATCACTTTTCACCAGAGACAATCCATGCAGTGGAATCACCCTCTCCTCACAAGCTCCAAAGAAGGTCAAAGTTATTTCATCTGTAGGGAAGGTGATGGCCTTATTTTTTTTAATGCAAAGAGCATTGTGTTTATTGATTACCTTCAAAAGGGACACACCATCAATGGAGAGTACAATGCCAACTTACTGAGCCAGTTACAAAAATCTATGAAGATCAAACACCTAGGAAAGGAATCTTGTTTCATCAGGACAATGGTCCAGTACACAAAGCTTGTTTTCAGTGGCTGCTGAGTGTGACTAGCTTTGAACTGTTTGATCACCCTACCTATTCTCCTGATTTGACTATCATCTGTTCCCCAACATAAAAAACAGTATCGTATTGATAATGACTTCATAACTGTAGTCGATAACCTTTTTGACCTACAGGATGAACAGTCTTTGAAAAGTCAGAGGTCAGTTTACCAGGAGATAAACAATGCAGTTATTACCATGAATAGTTAAAACTAATAGCTCACAGAACATGCATAATTCATTTGAACTTTTTATCCCACTCTCGTATTGATCTATTTTTCCTTGATTCTCTTTTTAGCGTGCTTGAAACTCGACTGCGCATTTCATAAAAGTTGAGTTCCGTAAATTAAAGAGAAAATTCGGTTGATAAATACTACAATTTCTTGAAAGTCGACTGCACTAACCGATTAAATTTGTAATCACTAAAAAACATCAGAAAAAATAGACAAAATTGTTATTTAATGAAAACATCGAACTTTTAAATATAATTCTCACTCTATCATGTACACATACTTTTCTCTTTCTCTCTCTTTCTCTCTTTCTCTCTCTCTCTCTCTCTCTCTCTCTCCTAATTCGTTGACACAAAGTGACGAGGAACGACGCATTAATCCTAAAGAGAGCACACAGATACAACAGTGATCGGACTGCCAAGTCATTAATCTCACTCTTTTTAACGGGTATTACGCTAAAATAATGAGTTGGTTTTGATAAATATAACCAAATGAATTTCATGTTGAAATTCGTTAGACAATACGTTGAACGATTACACACCAAATAGAAGGAAGGTTGCGTTACCCTTCGACCAAAGGACTTGACGACGACACATGGCAAAGTAAAGTCTAATTACGACAGCTGAATGTTGCATGAAAGTTTAAAGGGGTGGCATAAAGAGAGAGAGAAAACCCAAAAAAGAAATTTAGAAACTGGTATGATAAAAAACATTTTCCGGACATTTTAAAAGATAAATTGATGGAAATGCATATGAAGAAGCTTGGACATGTTTACAACATGAGGAACGGAGTGGCTGTTAACTGCAGCGCAGAATAAGGCGATAAGAAGAAATGATCTAAAATGCCAAGATAAGACAGAGGAAAATAGCAAATGAAAATTATACGAAGACAGAGATAAGACAATCAAGCACGTAGTAAGCGAATGCGAAAGATAACTTAGAAATAGTATAGAAACAGACACAACTGAATGGGAAAGGTGATCCACACAGAAGTGTATCAACAACAATGTTGTAACTATAAAGACCAGAATATGTCAGAGAAAATGAAAAACATCAAATCCTCTGAGACTGATATTTAAATACATCTCGTATTCCAGGCAACAACAAAAAATGGATCTAATTACAGTGAATAAATATGGGATTGTTTGGTTCCCTGTCCTAGGAATGCGCAGGTAAATGCCGAATACATATGTGGACCTCATCAAATAATTCAAGAAAGAGTATATCAGGAAGGTGACAGTTGTTCCAGTTGTTGTTGAAGTACTGGGAAGTATCCGAAAAAGATAGCTAAATAGACAGATCAACAGGACGTCAGAGGAAAAAAATCAAGACTCGTTCGACGGCAGCAAATATGGAAACCGGCTGGAATCATGAAGAGACAGCTCAAAAATCATGCTGTCGTTTAATCCGCTGTGCAAACCACCACTTAATATTGATATAGTAATGGTAATATTTGCCGTTTCCTTATAAGGAAACAGTCGGCCTTCATTGACCAAGCAGTCACTGCTGCTCTCGATTGAAATAAATAAAATCTTTCTCTTGAAATAGTTTTTCAGGAAAATAGATTTTTCAAGCCCAGTAGCTGTTAATGCTCTTTCTATTGTTGATGGAGACTTCCTTCCCTGCCATTTGTTTGGGGTAGTGCGGAACTATATCTTCTTTGTTAGGTCATCATTCTTGTGTTACCCATTCTAGCTGTTGCTCCTATTGTAATTCATCAAGTGATATATTTCCTGTTATTTTGTCTCTCGCTGAGGCTTACACGCTTCACTCGATCAAAGCCATTTTAAACCATCGATCTGAGAAAGTAGTTACATACAACCGATAAATTGTATATTTCTGAATGCATCCAAAAGAAGGTTTCGATTTTACGAGATTATTTGGGAACATGGCTTTAATTTTTAGGTTAAAAATGTTGATGTTGTAGCAGCTTGCGGTGCTGAATGAAACTGATCCTAGCACTGCCTATTCTATATTCAATTGTTTTATCTCCTATACTAAATTTGTAACTGATCCATACACCAAGCTATTTAAGTGTTTAGTATTTACTAATTCCACACCCTGGATTTTTTGAAGGGTTCAGGATACGCTCCATCACTACTTCCATCCCAATTCCAGATCATAGTTTCTGTTTTGGAAAGTTTTATCTTGAATCCTATGTCTTGTAATACTTGGTAGAGGATGCTGATTTTTTTGTTCAAGATCATTCTTGTTCTAGTTGTGAATGCCTATATCATCAGCATAGCCCGCCTCATCCTCCATGCATTAACTTCGAGAGGGGGAAGCAGGAACGCTGTTTTCTATTAGTACATTCATTTGGGTCATGGCATTTTATGCTTAAATGATCAGTGCCAATATTTTCACATTTTCATATTTGTGCATATACATGCGCAGAGTATAGTTTAGGAAGGGATTGAACTGATTGGGGATCTCATTTCCTCATTGTTGTACTGCAGATGAGGGATGAAATGTTCTAGTATGGTGATCCTTACTTGACATGTATGACTTTGCGAACTGGTATAGTTCGATCATATGTAGACATTCAGTAGATTCGGAACTTGGAAGATGGTTTCTAATGGGTGAATAAAGAGAGAGAGAGAGAGTCTGTAAAACACACACACACGTATATTTTTTATTGAAATTGGAGTAGATTTGAATAGCGAAATTAAATCAGACCATTTTGTTTACTGATGGGGAAATCTGATCTAGGGCAGAAGTTGTACCCATTGAATCTGGGTCATCAGAAGACAATAGAATTGGTCGAAATAATTTTTATCGATTAAAAATTGAAATAGAGCTGGGTAAGCTAGAAGGAACTTTGGAATTCACATGATTTTGGTTGAATCAGCCAGAACCCCGTGATAATCGCGTGCGAAGTAGTAGTGCCGAGGGTCAGTTATAACCAGCCGGGTTTATCTATATAAACGCGTAGTTATGCTGAAAAAGGCAGACTGGATAAAATTCTTGAAGAGAGAATTGGCCCGGGAAAGCGTTGGGAGGAGGAACGTCACTATAACTTTAAGCCCCGCACAGAAATCTTTATCCCTGCATCGCAAGAGTCATATATCGTTCTGAGACGGTTTAACAACAAGTTAATCACAGACTCTCTCTCTCTCCCTCTCTCTCTCTCTCTCTCTCTCTCTCTCTCTCTCTCTCAAAAGACATTAACAATTCAACCGTTGAATAGTAGTTTGTCCGGCTTTCTGCAGATATTTTTTTTGATGCACTCTAAATTTCTTAGCGCAGACTCCCCAGCCGTGTCTACATTTTCAGTCGACCGCGAATGGACGGAAATCACTTCTGCTTTCTGGATCAAACAAATCACAACGTGGGCAGGAAGCAGGATTAAACCAGCGGACCGGGCGAATAATCTACGGATGCTCAGGGGACCTATGGCCGCTCCCTTTAGTTCGGTTAGGATCGAATAGACACCTCAACCCAGAGATTAAGACGCCGGAGGTTGAGGGGCTGGGGCGAAAGTGTTAGAATAAGAGGAAGGCTCTATTGATGTGGTCGTATTGCTGTGAGGCCATAGCTAGTATACAATTTCTTGGAGTTGTTTGATAATGTATATAGAAGAGAAGACGACTTACCTCGTGTGGCAAAGAGAGCACGTATATGCCTGGCGTGCAAAAGGAAAGAAAAAAGAAATATGGCCGCCCTGACACCTTAATTTATGAAAGACACGGTCTCGGAGCTAGGAGAATTCGCGAGAGTGAGTAAGCATACGCAAATCTTTTGCGAGATCAGCTGGGCATAAAACTCAGGTCGCAAGGGAGTAGAGTTGAGTTCGTTTTTGAACGCGGTGCTGCTTGTACGGAGAGACTTTGTCTATTAGAAAGAGATTACTTGGATCAGTTTCACACAATATATATGCCATCATTATACCCCTTATCAGAGCAGAACGGCGACAGTTTAGTTAATACAAAGTTAATTAATAACTTTACTATAATGGATCCAATTGAGATATCTCTGTATGTGTGAGAGTCATAGAAGTTAGTTTTGTTTACATAGTTCATTAATGAGCGATATATCACATATTTTAGGGATATAACTTCAATGCTTTATATTCTTTAATTTTTTATTGCTTTCTTTACATCATCAGCTTCGTTACTGCTTATGTTTGAAGACAGGCATTGTAATGCTTAGATGTATATTGGTCATAATTCCGCGGGAATCTTCAGCTTAGTGTGGTCAGGGTTGAAGTGTGAGACTTAATGTTTTTTGGACCAAGATATCTCTGCTGTTTTGGCTTCGATTCTAGGATTCTGTTACAATTTTTCGCTCTTCTCCATATTTCAGAACAACCTCAATGCAGTTTAGCTTCATTAGTTTGGCTTCTTCAAGCGTTAACTAGTTTTTCTTTTGTCCTTAGTTAATTGTTTAGTAATCCCACCATTTTCCCCCTCTTTTGTTCATTTATTTTTAGCATCGATCTTTTCAAATGTGCATTGTCGTCCCACGGGAGATTCATTTTTTTTCGGTTTGGATATTTTAGGAAATATCTCACATGCTTTAGCTAAGGAAAATAAGAAAATATTATTTGACTCCTCCATGTTGTTATGGCTGAAATTTAGAGACCTGCATTTGAATTCTACATAATTCTAATCTTACATTTTGATTTTTTAGTGACTGGATATTATACCTAGGTGCCGTTTGTGGAATTCTCCTATTTTGATATCTGTGACAAATTGCCTAAGTCAAGAGTTCAATTTGTTGAAGTGAATCATGTTTTCTTGTTTTCTTCATTCTGTATATGCTATGTGATTCAATGTTTCATGGGGTCGTTAAACAATATATTTAGGATGTTACGTTTTGAGGAAGAAAAATATAACAAAAGCTCCCCATTGTTCTTTGAGGCCTCTATTTCAAAGGGTGGGGTCTTCTTCCCATCAAACGATCAATGGTGTTGAAAAACAGTAAGTTAAAGTCCCCATTAATGCAAAGATTTTTTTTCTACAATGTTTCATTAACCCTCTAAAGAACTTCTCTTTTTCGAGACAACACCTTTTTCAGTTGAAGTAGCGGCTGATATGACTCTACTTCGTGAAATTTGGAAGAAGAAGAAGAAGAAGAAGAAGAAGAAGAAGAAGAAAACGAGTTTAGTCATCTCCGACAAAACGAGTCGCCATCTTTGTCAGCGGTGTCCACTAATGATTGTGGTACCAAACATCAAATCAGTCCCGCCGAAAATCGGTCCGGGCGCGGTCGACACAAGCCAGCAGGTTGCCAATATGGAAGACATTACCATAGATCTTGTGTTATGAAAACGTAGTGATGTCGCTTTATCTCGATGACATCTACAGAGGGTCAAATCTCTGTGTTTCTTCCTCTTTCCCTTCACCAACTTTGACAACACTAATGTTAAGTGAACATATTTAAAAACGATTGAAAATTTTGTCATTTTTACTACCAAGCTTTTTATTATTTTTTTATTAGTTTTAGAAATATCTGCCATAATGTGAATCGGTTACATTCACTAGGATCAAGTGATAACAAGTAAAATTTAATGTTCTAGAACTCTTCTCACTATTCTTAGTCATTTCAATAATGCAGTTGCCTGAACAATTTTTTTTGTTTTGGTAGTTTTCTAATTTTGTTAAATTTTGTCTTGTTTTTTTTTTTGTTTCGAAACACCTATAAGTGCCCCATGCAAAATATTTCAATCTTTCTAATAAGTTCAATTTTTCTTCTCTTTTTTCAATTCTACTTCAAACTATAGTTCTTTGGGAGTTGCCAATGTCATCTCCTTTTCATGTATTACTTGGGAAGTCACAGTATGTTACATGGTACAAAAAGAAATGAAACATCCCGAAGATGATACCAAAGAAAAAGCATGACTGATTCAATATTCTATAATGCGTAAAGTTTTTAAAAGTTTAAGTATTCTTAAGGTCTTCCATATCAGAGGTTAGCAGTGAATATTCGGAGAAAACAAAATCGCCGCCTTTATGCACGTCGGATTGAATATTTCAAGTCTTCTGATTGGTTAACCTTCTATTGGTAGACTATAAAATGAGTCAGCTCATTTTGGTTGGCTCACTAGTATATAAAGATGTATCCAAAAATTGTAACCCCCCTCCATTTTTGGGTACATTATGGAATCTTCTTTCAAAATATTAGTAAAGTCAATATTTATATGAGACAAATACTTTAGTATTAATAAAAGGAAATTCATTTTCTTTTTTTTATTTATTTATATTTTTTTTAGCATTCATCCAATAATTTTGTTTTCTCTTCTTAATATTCATAAAATGATTTTTTTTAAATGAAAATTTAATATCCCCAAAAATTAGTTATATCATTTGTTCACTGTTAAGTACTTTAGGTTAATAAACATTAACAACAATATTATAAATTTAGGTTGTGATTACAACAAAAAAGTAAAAAAAGTTGTTAGTTTACCCATAGCTGGGATCCATTAAAACAGACACTATCACTCCGGGTCAGAGTGATTCTGAGAGTCATTCAGGCGGAGGATTGGGCTAAAAGTAGGACTATTCACGTTTATACCCATAATAGTGTTATCCTTAAATTCGAACTGTATACCAAGAAACCATGATAGTCGACCCAAGTCGGTCATTTTAAACCTTATATTTAAAGAACTTTTGAATTTTTAATAGAGTAGCTTTACATTTAACATATCTTCGACCCAAATAATCTAAATTGCTAATATTTCATTATTAATCCTTGTGTACAGGCATGGGTCTATTGGGGAGGGTTCAAAAAGTTGTTCAATTAAATAGGAATGTAGTAATTTATTCCACGTTCTTCCGCTTTGCTTCAGCCCATATAGTGACTTTTTGAGTTTCCATACATAATTGCCACCTTTTTCAAAACCTTCTGGCGGTTTTATGTATAGATCATAGTCAATCGGTGCATTCAAATATGCTCCTTTGACATCCATATGTTGTATATCCATGCCATAATGCGCAGCCATTTGCATTAAAATTCTTATTGTCATGTTTGTTGTTGGACTGAATGTTTCTACATAATCTTCCCCGTACATCTGCGAAAATCCTTTAGCTACAAAACGAGCCTTATACACTGGCGAACCATCATCAGTTTGCTTTACAGTATAAACCCAACGGCTGCCGATAATATTTTTATCATCCGGGGCTTTTTTCAATTCAAAAGTATCATTTGATACTAGAGATTCCATTTCTTTTTGCATGGCGGCTATCCATCGTTTGGGATTATCAGAATTTATGGCTTCTTGATAGTTCTTCGGGATACATTGCACCGAATAGCAACAGTCAATGTCACAGATATTACATTGATCCATTCGAAAATAGTCCAGATTTCTTCTAATTCTGGTCGGATGACGCGGAATTTGTCCCCCCCTCATTAGTTGTATTTTCTTTTAATTCAAGGTTTGCGTCTAATTTTTCCTCGTCTGTATCGTCTGATATAACAGGTTTTCTATTTATAGGACTTGTCTCATAATTAGGCCATTCTGGTTCGTGTGGGACCAGCTCCTCACAATTAATATTCTTTTCTTCGGGATCCTTTACTTGCTCAAAGGAATCTGTAAATCTGACGCATCTTATTTTCCTTATTATTTTACTTTCTGCGAAATAAATCATATAGGCCGGACTTGATTTGTCATAGCCAATAAATATGCCTCGTTCACTTTTTGGATCAAGGTTTGCTCTGTGGTCGACATATTTGTAGCAAATTGTACCAAAATTATGTATACAACTTATGTTGGGTTTGTAATGGGTAAAAGCCTCGTAAGGAGTATTTTTAATGTTACTATAATAGCAACGGTTTCTTATATATACGGCGGTATTTAATGCATAGACCCACAGATTTTTGGGTAACTTAGATTCTATTAGCAAACATCTAGCCATTTCGAACTACGTTCAGCGATTCCGTTCTGGTGCGGCGAATAGGGACTGGTCTTCTCATGTTTAATGCCTTCATTTATTAGGAGGTTTTCGTAATCATCAAAAGTAAATTCTCCACCATTATCTGTTCTAATTATTTTCACTTTTCCATAAGGTGAAATATCAGATAAATACATTCTTGTAGCTTGTAAGTTATCAGATTTGTTTTTCAGAAAATATATCATAATAAGGTCCTGAATATTCGTCCACAAAATTTAATACATATGCATATGTGCCTATACCCATTGGTGAAATTGGAGCCGCTAAGTCGCAATAAACTCTGAACAAGATATCTGTTGATTTTGGGATTCGATCCCTATTTCTATACTTTGTCATTTTTCCTTTAATATATGTGTCACAATGTTGTAAGCCCTTTGAAGATGCATTTTTCATTCCAGTAACGTGTTCTTGTAATTTTTTAACATCCGAACTATTACAGTGACCTAATATTTTATGCCAAGTCGCTAAGTCGTGGGTGGCTGTTTTCACAGATTTAATACTTTTCAAATAATATAAACGTCCATTTTGTTGTATATTAAATTCAGTTCCGTCTGGGTATATTAATTTTGAATTGTCTCGGTGAAAATTAACTTTAACACCAGTTTTAACAGCAGGCTGAACCGAGAAAATATTTTGTTTAAATTTAGGGATATATAAAGCCCTTTTTAATAAACATTTACAAATATTTGCATTAGTATCTCGTAAATAAATACAGGCATCGCCTCTTTTTAAAACTAAATTGTTAGCTCTAGTTCCGTCAGCCAATTCTATAAAATGTATATCAGTTTCGAAATAGGGGTCAAAATTAAATTTTGTTTTATCTGTAATTACATGATTTGTCGCACCCGTATCGACTAGGTAAGAATTATTATTATTGGGTATAGTATCCAACTCAAACGAAAAGGCATATGTTCGCTCATTCGAAAAAGCTTTTACATTTTTACAAAAATCACTCCTTTTATAAAATTGACATTTCGCACGTATATGCCCGACTTTACCACAACGAAAGCAGATATTTGATTTTCTATTATTATTATTATTATTCCTGCTGTTGTTGTTATTGTTTTTAGGCCCCCTATTTTTAATATCATAATTCCTGGTCTGGTAGGTTGGAGGGATTACTTTTCTGAATTTTTTAAATGACGTCCTTAGTTGCATTACGTTTTTTCCTTGATTTGAGGGGTTGCACATTTTTTCAGTTTCTTCATAACTACGTAATGCGACTTTAAACTCAGTGAAAGTTAGACTTTTATCTTTTTGAGTTATGACTGTCGTGAATAGTTTAAATGTCAGTAGTAATCCCTTTAAAACCATGGCTATTAGCAGCCCATCTGAAATAGTCTCACCGGCCATTTTTAAGACATTTGTGACATTCTCAGCTCGTATAATATAATCTGTTACGGATTCATTCTCTCGTCTCCTTAACGCGGTTAGTTCAGTATATAAAGCAATAATTTTAGGCTTACCTTTTGGTAAGTAGTGTTCACGAAATATCTGTAGCGCTCGGCATCCGTTGTCCTTGGCTTCTTTGCATTATTAAAGACAAACTTCTGTTATCCAGGCATTGTATTAATTCAGCGAACACGGTCGCATTTCTTTCCATAAAATCATCTTGGCAAAGTATGATGTCGTGAATTTTTCTTATTCTAAGGCAGCCTAAGAATTTCGTTTCCCACAATTCATATCTGGACTGGTCTCCATCAAAATACAGTCGTAACCTGGGCTCGCAACCACTGTTATTCATGTTCACCGTAGTCTGAATGTAGAAATCCATCGTAAGTAATTTGTTCAATGAAACAACACCAATATCCAGTAGCAGCTGTTCAATAATTCTTAAGGTCTTCCATATCAGTGGTTGGCAGTGAATATTCGGAGAAAACAAAATGGCCGCCTTTATAAACGTCGTATTGAATATTTCAAGTCTTCTGATTGGTTAACCTTCTATTGGTAGACTATAAAATGAGTCAGCTCATTTTGGTTGGCTCACTAGTATATAGAGATGTATCCAAAAATTGTAACAGACGTCGATTTACACCGAGGACTGGAGCGAGAAGAGAAGAAACAGAGGCTTACCGTCGGAAAGAAGCGTGTTCAAAGGTAAGAAAATAGCAATAACAGATGATCAGCCGCTTTGGGTCAGGTCCATAATCTCTCGAGACCGACACATATAGGCCATTTAGTTCCACTAATTTCAATCATCTTTGAAGCAGTTTCATGATTCCATCCTCTCAGAAGTTAACACCTTTCTGTCCATTAATTTTATTCATAGAATTGTGAGTCGCCAAAATATCGTAGCGATTCACGTATTTAAGTTTAAAACACTGCAACGCTCACATGAGGTATGGGTAGTATCTCTGAAATGATATCTCATTCATGGTCATCTGGAACAAAATTGCGACTACTGAACTCAGTGAAAGACTTACAAACTATACTCTCAGCTATGACACCCTCTCCATAGATGGCACACCTTTTTTCCAGAAATAACAGCTTCAAATGGCATTAAAATCATTTAAAATTTACAATCCACATACGAATTGTACAGAAACACGGGTTGAAATGTGACTTTTCAGAATATCTATATATGTCATAAATTTCAGTCACATATGCAGCGAAATCACGGATTCAAACGCTACTTATTTAAAAAAACACCATGAACTTTTGTTCCAACCCAATACAATTACTTATTTTATTTGATCTTTTGCCATTGGAAACAACTACCGTCGATAGGATTGACTTTAAGCTTTTCTATTAAAATCTTGGCAGAAGAATTATATTCTCGGGTTCATAGTTCACTAAACATGAATTCTATGATTTTTTATATCATTGCACTATGGATAAGTTTCATCAAATGTACTGATGTCTGCAATATTTCCTGGAATACCAGAAGCACTTTTAGAAGTATACTACTGATTAAATAAAAAGAAATTCTGTATTATTCTGTTAAATAAATGTATTAATTACATATGAATGCTTATTAGTGCATTTGGCTTGAGATTTTTTCAGAAGATGATTTCTTGTTTTTTTTAAATAAATCAATGAAATATTTTGGCAATTCATGAACTGAAAATTGTGTTCCTATTCAAGAAGGAAAAAGTATTCGACAACACTTGAGAAAAACTGAAGAAGTTGGAATCAAAACAACATAGTCAATATTTGGAATAGCTATTCAAAGAAAAACAAATGTCTTCTAACAACAATGAAACCAATTTATGTTTCATTCTTTTACTAATCTTCTTTATTCGGTTATCATCATCTTTATTGCTTCTATCACTAAGTTTCGGTTGAGTTTTGTTTCTCACTTATATTCTTCATTTTTACAAAATTCTAACCGTTGCTGGCATTATTAGTATTCTCCTACTTGGACTTCTTAGAATTAAATTTCGACCGGAATGATTTCCGACCTTCCTTTAGTAGAGTTTTTATCTCGTAAATAATTCTAAGTCAGAGCATCAATTAATCCTGTCGGCAGCAATAATATACACATTTTGTCATTTTGCATCTGAGAAATACGAAAAGAGGTCTTTCAAATTCATGACTGAATTTCATCAAATATCACTGCAGACATCTTCTTAAATGATGTCGGAAAATACTGTTTGCGGTGTAAGTTTAGAATCTTTCATAAAGTTATAATTGTTTCTTAAATTCTTCCCAGTCTAAATTTTTTATTCAGATTTTTTTTTTTAAATTCGGTTAAATAATCTGAGTTAAATATTTTGCTGATATTTTTCGTCGTCATATGAGAATATTATCAGTATCCATATTTCCTCTCTTATTTAGCCTGCAGTGAACTGTGTGGCAAGTATCAACATTTACTAATTCCTTTGCATATACTGTTGAAAATGATTTGACTAAAGTGAACACAACAAAAAAAGATGATCGCCTGGAAAAGAATTTTTTTAGCCTTGGCAAAACCGACTTTGTCTTTGGAAACTCAATAAACAAACATTGGCAAAGAAAAGACGTGATGATTTCAAATTAAACAAATACACATTGACTGAATTCAACATTTGGCTTTGGAAAACCAACTGAGAAAATAACAGACGATAAAAAGGAAAGCAAAAAATGTTACAAATAAAGAAGTAAAAAAAAGAAAATATAGTAAAATAGAAAAAATAAACACATAAAAGGAAAGAATTAATGAAGAAGTGGATAGAGAAAGAAGTAAAAAAGAAAACGAATGAGTAATCTAGAGGAGAAAAGAAAAGAAGAAAATCAAAGAAAGAAATGAACGAGAAGAAATTAAATGCAAAATAAAATAAAGAATAAAGAAAAAAGGAAAGATTGAAAAAGTATGAAAAGAAGAAGAATTGTATGAAAATAAAGAAAGAGAGGAGTGGAAAGAAAGAAAGAAACAATCAAAGGCGAAAAAACTGAAAAAAGAAACTCATTAAACAAATGGATGAAACATGATGGCATTGTACATATCTTAGATTTTACAGATTTTTACGCTTTTCTTTGTGATCTGTTTTGATGAGGGAATGATTTCAGAATCTTTATAAATAACAAATGTTATTGCAATTGAATTTTCTTGCTATGAAAATGAACTTCTTTGTCTAAATTATTGATGTCCCGAAATAGAATATAAACATAAAGATATAAAGGTTCTATGATGGCGCGACTATATATCGTGTTTCGATCATTCTTCCTGAAGATGATCACGGACAAAGAGTGTAACTAGTGTTACGATTTGCTATCCACTACACGACAATTTCAGAAAAAGGAAACAGACAAGTCAATCAATGAAAAGACAATACTGACTTTTTTAAAATTATAAAACACAATGACTGCAAGAACTAAAAAAATGTGAGAAAAATAGTAAAATTTAAATGACTGAGATTCATTGAGCAAGAAGCGGCTGAAAAGAGAGTGACTTTTGGGAAAAGTGCTCTTATACAGACACATAGACAGGAGCGTGCTCACGTATACTATCTCTCTATTTCTCTCTCTCTCTCTCTCTATATATATATATATATATATATGTGCGTATGTGTGTCCGCGCGTGCGTGCGTGTGTGCGTGCGTTCGTGAGTGTGTGTATGTATATATATGATTATGAGAAAATTAGTTCGTAGGCTGACACTTAGTTGCACTGAAATTTGAAATTGCCTCTCCATAAAGTCTTATATGATTAATATTCACCACTGAATTAAGCGCACTGACACAGAAGGAAAACAGATATTGATGTAACTAACTATATCTATATATGTCTACATCTGTCAATATATATATATATATATATATATATATAGATAGATAGATAGATAGATAGATAGATAGATAGATAGATATTGTACGGGAAGCAACAATCATGTGTACAACCGTCGAGTAGGTCGTTATTGTCTTGGAACTTATCCAAAGGATTTAATGTTTCCTGCCAAAAACAAAAAGTGTGGTCCGACCGAGTCGAGGATCCAATCAAAAGTGAGAATCCGCCAAATATTTGGACGTTTCTTCGTCGAGGTGAGTAGTGTTTGCCAAACAGCACGACGCTTAATAAATGAACCAATCAGATGACGCTATCGTAACTCTTGATCTATTAGCAAATTGTTCTTTCCATGGTAAGTCTATAAACGTATCTAACATCGCGAAGGTCAAGACATTTTCACTTGTAATTCGACAATCATTGAAAATCGAATCAAGAAATAAAAACAATAATTGATTTTGGGTATTTGTATTAAACTTGGTGGAAGAAAATGGATTTACGTGGAAGACTATAAATATATGGAAACAGAATCAGACGGCGAAAATGTATATTTTTTGGTTGATTAAAAAAAAATTGAATAATTGTGAATACAAATCTATGAGGGTAGGTTGAAAACTTCATAGGCTGACTATGAAGGAGTGATGATCAAGCTGTGAAATATTGCATCCAACGACGATGTTTTAAAGAAAAAGGAAACAAAAAGGATACTTATACTTAACGTCAGAAAGAAGCAGTTGAAATTTCTCAGGCACTTTAAGAGGAAAGACGGCTTGGAAAATCTAACACTCCTAGGACATATTGCAGACGGGGGAGGGAGACGCATAACCTACCTAACTAGTTTGTGTAACTGGAAGGCAGTTTCAGAGAGACAATAAAAATACAAGATTTACGAAAGGCTACAAATTGTGGAGTGCCATGATCGCCAACGATCTGAATTGAAACGGCACAGAGAAGATGAATGTACAAGAATCATGCTGATGGTAAATAACGACCCGCATTTTATGGAACATGTTCGTTCATTTCACACTTTAAGTTCTTCCAACAGCATCTTTTTTATAGACTAGTGGGTAATGACAATTCCTCGATCGAGGCTAGAATAAATTTTTAAAAAATTGGTTCAGGGAGCGTGTCGGGCGGGCTAAATAAGTGCCTTTAGGTAACCTATGCATTAACATATATCTTCCTTAAGCACTATTTACTATTAAGAAGAGACTGTGACAGAAATGTCAACATGATTATGTATAGTGACAATGTTCCCTGTTGGGGAGGGTCTCTATTCGTGCCTCCTTCTGTATTTAAATTCTTTACAATTATCTGGCCTTGAATACCGAAAGTGACTTCAGAAGATAAGTTGTTATCCCAAGTACTAAGTATATATTATATATATATAGGTATCTCCAAAGTTTCAAATAAACTTACATGATAAAAATAGGCGCCAAACTTAATAAAAACACAGATTTATCATCAAAAATTTTATGTTATTATTAAGAAAAACAAAAGATTTTTTGATTATTAAATTATTTATTATCTTTAAGATTAGTATAGGAAATTATAGGTTTTTTTGCGGTGCAAATCACATTGATTTGGAAATTCATGTAAAAATCAAATAAATGTCAAATTTTAATAAAAATTTCAGAACTTATTCACGAATGAATGAAATTATTTTTTAAGTTTTTTTCTTTTTTAGAAAATCTTGGTAAAAAACATTTTTTACAACTGTTTACGAAATTTTAAGAAATTTATTTTTGTACCGCTTAAAGTTTATATGCAGAAATCTTTGCAGAATTTCAATCCTCAATTCTTTTTTTGTAAAACTGTCATCCCAGTTACCGAAAATTTGCTTTGAATTGCAAAATGAAAAAATTCCACTAAAACTAAGACATTATTTAATTAGAAAAAGCTTTTAATTGATTTTATGAATAAGATATATATAGACAGTATTGACAAGAAAAAAGATTTTTTCGATTAATTTTTTAAAAGAATTGTTTTCATTTTTAAAATTTTAATTGGAATAATTCATAATGTTTTGAATCTTTTAAAATTCTGTATTAATTTATACGGGTTAGGTGATATTGATACTAAGAAAAATTTAATTTACTAATCATAAATGGAAAAGGTTACGAGAAAGGTTTATGCGAGTGTATTTATTTTTTTTTTTTTTTTAAGCTTTTCACCCCAAGCAAGGCTGGAAGCGACTAGCACTCAAGGGGTTACAGAAGGTTTGGAGGAAGAGCAGATAGGAGTGGTAAAGGAAAGGATGTGGAGAAAGATAGTGGATCGATCAAGGCAAGGGGGTTACAGAAGATTTGGAGCGAGAGCAGATAGGAATGAAAGGGGAAAGGATGTGGAGACGGGGAGTGGATCAAGGCAACTGGAGATGTCGATTGACGTTACACTTAAATAGTTGGAGATTATATTTGTCAGGGAAACAGGAATAAGGAAGGGAGTTCCACAGGCGAGAGGTGCGAGACATGAAGCTATTGGAGTAGAAGAGACGTCTACATCTAACAGTTTCAACAGTGAAGCGGTGGGAACGGGATGCCAGCCTCGTAGGACGCTTAAATTCATGAGGCCTGGAAACCAGCGAAAGCAGCTTATCGGAGGAATTACCGTGAAAGTATTTGTAGAAAAGACAGAGTGAGGCAACGGCGCATCTGTGAGAGAGTGACTGCAGACGAGATGACAGATCAGGGCCAATTACGTTGCATATCCGTCTCTGGATCTTATCAAGAATACTGAGGCAAACAGCAGGGGCTCCAGATCATATATGGCAGCAATACCCCATGCAAGGGCAAATGGTTGATTTATAGATTTGGAAGATCGATTCCGGGGAGAAAAATTCCTGGCCCGGCACAGGGAGCCAACTTTCCTTGCAGTGGATGAAGCAATTGACTCGATGTATTTGTTCCATCTCAGGTCAGCGGACAGCGTGAGACCGAGCAGCCGCAGAGAGCAGCTCTCGAGAAGTTGGGCTTCAGGCATTCTATAGGGATGCAGGGATGGATCCCTGTGGTGGTTAATAGAGAGCAGTTTTGTTTTAGAGGCGTTAAAGTTAACCAACTAATTCTTGCCCCAGTTCACAACCGATTGTAGGTCCTTTTCAAGACGAACTGCCAGGTTAACTTTGTCAGCATCACTAGATTTGTTTTTGAGGCAGGAGTAAATTGTGGTGTCATCTGCGTAGATGCCGACTTGGAAATCTATGGCGTCAGGAAGATCATTTATGAATATAAGGAACAGAGTAGGGCCTAGGATGGAGCCTTGCGGTACACCTGCGTTAGTGGGATAGGAGCTGGAAATGAATCCGTTGAGAACGACCTTCAATTCACAGTTTGACAGGAATGATTGTATTAGGTCAAACAATCGACCTGTAATACCATAACCCTGAAGCTTGCGAAGAAGGCCGGCATGCCAAGCCCTATCAAACGCTTTGGAGATGTCTAGGGCCACGGCACGAGCTTCACCGTTATTATGAATAGCTTCGTAGACAAATTCAGTGATGGCCATACTGCTTGTCTGAGAGCAGATCATGGGATATAAGGTGATTAATCACTTCGGTGTTGATAAGGGCTTCGAAGACTTTGCCGAAGAGGGGTAGGAGACTGATAGGACGGTAATTAGAAGGGTCGGAGGGGTCACCAGAGTTCTTAAAGACAGGAACAATGGATGAGGACTTTCAGCAGTCAGGAAAACAAGACCCCTTGTATAAACCAATTTTTGTAAATATAGACGTCCATACCATTATCAGAAAATGAGAGCAGTAAATATAGTAAATTTAAAGTTAAAGTACGTAAAATCCAATAAAATATTAGATTACGGAGAGTTTCAAGATTACTGAGTAGTTAAATACTATATAAAAAAGGCAATAGCATTATATGCATCAAGTAACTTTTACAGATATGTCTCCGGTAGAAAAAAATTAGTTAAATTGTCGGGTATCAATCAAACTGTCAAGCTGTCAGCACCTTAAGTAAAAACTTACTTCAGTGTTAAAAATGAATTTTTTCTATATTTTAAACTTAAAGTAAGTTTTTTTTAAATCAGAATAATTAAAGTTTAAATAAGCTAATATTTCTCAAATAAAGTTTCAGAAAGTTATATTTTTTTTTTAAATATTTAATAAAGATATTGTGATGACAGATGCCTAAAAATTGTTACTTTCTCTCTCCCCCCTCTTTCTCTCTCTCTCTCTCTCTCTCTCTCTCTCTCTCTCTCTATATATATATATATATATATATATATATATATATATATGTATGTATGTATGTATATATATATCATATATCAGGCTGTCCGTCATTACAGACGACGCCGCTGATCTTCCATCGTCTGTCTTCTGTGGACTGCCAAAAGAGATAGCAGCCCGATCCGCGAGCGACTAGTTCCCGGGCACAGGTGGCAGGGAAACGTGCCCGGTGTGGAATTGGCAAGTTGCAGATGACGCTGGCGCCGCCTCTCCTCGAGCGCTCCTCGTCTCTCCTCCTCGAAGCGCGCCACTTCTGTGATGTAGAGAGACCGCCGGCCGATCCGATCCCTTGCGAGGTTCTATAATTGTGTCGAGTCAATGTTGCAGGAGACAAGAGCACGCTTAAGATAGACTCGGAATCGTTTCTTTGGACCTCCACGTGGGCGACTGCCAGTTTCGAGGTCTCCAAAGAATATAAATTTGTCGAGTTGATGGCCCGACATCCACACATGTCCAACCAAACGTAGAAGGCGTTGTCGGATGATGGCTTCGATGATGAAGATTTCTCTCACGTTGAAGAATTTCGGTGTGGGAAATTCGCTGAAGATAGCGGATGTGGAATGTCTGAAGCAGTTTTATTTTTTGGCGATCCAGAGTTCAGCATTCACAGCTGTACAGCAGTGTTGAAACAACAACAGCTCGATAGACAGCGACTTTGGTGGAGAGTCTGAGGTTGCTATTAAAGAAGACTCGGAGGCGAAAACGTCCGAAGGAAGCGGAGGTAACGTTTATCCGCCGGAGAATGTCTTAGTCGATGTATCCATTATCGGATATGACGCTGCTGAGGTAAATGAATGAGTTAACATTAGACAACGAAACGTTGTCAAGGCACAGCCGAGCTGCTGGATCACGTCGTTTAAACGCTGTTTGAATGACCTCTGATTCATTTTGGTTGGCAACAAGACCAAGACGAGAATAGGCTTGATACAATGAGGTCAGCGACTATTGTAGTGAGACTGCCTCATGAGAAACTATGGCAACATCGTCGGTATATTGCAGTTCATAGACAGGGATGGTAGAGGTCAGACTCTTAGGTTTGAGACGTTGGGCATTGAAGATGCTTCCGTCAAGACGATATCGGATACGTATTCCTAGAGAAAAGAGACACAGCAACTAGATAGATGTTAAAGGGCACGGGAGAAAGAACGCAGCCTGGTTTACCTCCCATATGCACACTGAAGTGTTCTGATAAGGATCCCCAACAGATGCTCTAGCGAGCATATCCTCATGAGATTGGCGTAGAAGACACAGAAAGGTCGACAGACTGCCAAATTTACCAAGCAAAAGCCATAGTCTCCTGATTGGCCGCATCAAAGGCTTTATTTAAATCAACGATAGCAAAATTATATACTACTAGCATCAAACAAGTAAATTTTCTTGAATGTCACCACAGTTCTTTTCAACCTTATATGAAAGTAAATTCTAACCCAGTATATGTACATCCCAATTCTAACCATCCCCTGTCTGTATATATCGTATATGCTTAATAGCATCTGCCTTCTTCCATAGAATTTAGAATTAGTTCTAACTCTTCTATTAATCCCATTAATTATGATCACAATAAAAAAAGTCAAGATCTAAGATCATCTGGTTTACCCACACCCTTTTAACTTTATTGTTAAAACTAAGTTAGGACTAAAATTCCTAAATCCTATTAATAAACACTTTCCCAAAATGAATCCGCTTAGTAAAATATTTAATAGAAATACTCTTAAATTAAGTTATTGTTGTGCGGATAATCTCGAGAAAATAATTAAAAACATAATAACAAAATATTCAACAAGTATTAATATTCAAAAGGCATGCCGTATTGTAATGATGTGTTAAATAATTCTAAGTATAATAATACTAATACTGGCGGATGTAATTTATAGGAAGTGCATTGATTGCCCATTCCAAATTAATTGCCAAACTAGTTCCCTAGTTTATCTTCGTAATATTTCTCCATTTAAAAACCCAAATATTAAAAAAAATTATACATTGGAAGTACTAAAAATACGTTTAAAATCCGTTGGTATCAACATATATTTTCCTTCAAAATAGTTCTCCTAAATACAGTACTTCGTTGTCCATGTACTTGTGGAGTATAAAAGAGAAAAACAAAACTCCTGCTGTTAAATGGAAATTAATTAGAGCAACTCGAACCTGTAATTCTTTATATGCTCGATGTTATCTTCGTCTCAATGAAAAACTAGAAATCATTAAATTTAAAGCAAGATTAACCTATTAAATTAAAGGAATGGACTCACTGTTAACTGAAGATATAACTCCTCATTTACCTTGCAATCTGGGTAGAAATATTACTATGTGTGAGAATGGAATAGTATTATAAGTTTGTAATACTATTATTTTATTATTATTATTATTTTTATTGGTCCTTTAATTATTTTATTTATATCCATCCATCCATATATATATATATATATATATATATATATATATATATATATATATATTTAACTGGATTACAGTCATTAATTATTATCTACTCTTATTTGCTAATGGTTTAACATAGATTATTAAGTTGATACTGAATAGTTGTGATTCTTCATGAATTAATCTGAATTTATTATGGTTATCTTGCTAAGCATGGTTGCATGTAGTATATTTCTTTTAACTTTTGCTTTATATGGGTGTATTTTTCTTGCTGCATGTATTTACATATATATATATATTTTATATATCTTTATGGTTGTGTGTATGTACCTATTTATATGTATTTATGCATATATTTGTGTATATATAGGTACATCACTGTCTTTATTTTTGTTTATATATTTGATTTTTTGCTTGTTTATATATTGATTTTTTGCTTGTGTACGTGTTATGTTTGTTCTTGCAAATTTAGTTATCCGGATTTATATATATATATATATATATATATATATATATGTATGTGTGTGTGTGTGTGTGTGTATGTGTGTATGTGTGTGTTGCTGTTTATAGGTGTGTGTATGTATCTTTTATCTTATTTATTTAGTTTGTTTATAACCTGATATTTGATTATCCCCCATCTTTTTTGCCTATATGTATGTTCATGTGTGTAATATTTTAATGGGTAGTTTTTGTTGATTTATTATTGTATTTGTGTTTGAATCTTGGTGAGTCTTTATTTGTATATGGGTACGGATGTGTGATTGCTTGTATCTGGTTTTATTTGTATACACTTCTTTCGGATGTAATTTCCTTTTATGTTTTTGCATGTTGTTCTTTTTTTCTTTTTATTCTTTATTTCTCCTCTTCTTTTCCTTTTTTAATTTTCCCCTTTTTTATTTTTCTTTCTTTTTCTTTTTTCGTTTTCTTCTATTTTCATTGCTGTTCTTATATTTACGTGAATATATGTTATATTTATATGTCTGTGTATTATAATGAGAATGTGTTTTTCGTGTCATTTGCATTATCTAACTCACTCATGCCTAAAGTTTGTAGTGTTTATTGATACTTTTCACATCAGCGTCGAATTTACCTGATAAACTGGTACTTAGCTAAGAATTCTACTACTACTACTACTACTACTACTACTACTACTACTACTACTAATAATAATAATAATAATAATAATAATATATATATATATATATATATATATATATATATATTCTTTTACGCCGTTCCATTTTTGAATAACTTTTTAATATTTTAAACTTAATGCTCGGTTTAATTTAGAATTTGAAATTTGTCATTTTTAATTTTACCGTGAATTTAAAGCTTAATTATTTCATATTAATTTCTAGTTCAGTCTAACATTAAATTTGATCAACTGACGCTTTGTATTTAGAATACACTCTCACGTTTTTTAATGTTCATATACTTATATTCTGATTGGAAGGATGGGATAGGTTACGTAACAAGATTTCCCCTCTTGAGAGGATTTGATATGGTTTTGAATTTTCAAAAAAATCTTTATTTCGCAATTAACACCATCACTTGATATGACAACAGAAGTGTTGAAACAAAATGGCTATTTTTGTAGTTATAACATGTATGTTATAATGTTTGAATATATATATATATATGTTATAATGTTTGAATATATATATATATATATATATATATATATATATATATATATATATATATATATTAGTGGCGAAGGTGATGAGAGAAAAGTGGGACCTGACTCTATGCCCCTGGAAAATTATATGCCTCCAAACACCCAAACATCTGTGAATGTGATATGAACTAATATTAATGTAAGAAAATACACTTATACCAAAAAGGATCCGTTTCAGACGATACCCTTCCTCACTTAACTTGGTACCCCACCACCACCATTAACAAAACCACAGCGACGGTGATGACTGCTGTTGGTTACAAGAGCAAATAATAAAATCTAAAAACAATGAATTATTAAATTTTATTTATAAATCAATCCTTGATCGCTTTGTTGTAAAAATGTATCATCTCTTTTACCCTTTACCTTCATCTTCTTTAAAAGTTCTTTATCCATGGAAATGAAAACCAAATTATTTAATCGCTCTTCACTTTGGGAACACCACATTATTTACACGCGTTATTGAAAAGAACGATCTCTCACAGCAAGCAGATTTTGCAGGTATGGTCAGAATCAGATGTAGATGTAGACATTTTTTATTAAATGTTTAAATAAGTTTCTTATCGCTTGACCACAGATGTCAGAATATGGCGTTGATCGATGACTGGAAAAGTGAAAATTTTGACGTAAAGTATATTAATATTATTTTAAGTTAAATTATTTTAATTAGCCCAAAGATAAATTTCAACCTTTCTTCTTTAAAATAAAACTAATAATAATAATAATAATTTAAATACTTTTAATTTAATTTTAAAATTAGGTATTGCAGTGATTTAAAAAAAACGTCCATAAATAAAATTTAACATGTTTAATGAAATAGTATACAATATTATTATGAATTTTTTTACATAACTTTAAAAAAAATCATTTTGAACAATTAAAATTAAATCTTAAACTATTGAAACAGTTGAAAATTTACCTTTTAATCTAAAAAAGAAAATTGACTTCACCGGTTGCTCCTTTTCACTCTACGTATGCACTGGTCAAAAACTCTCTAGGTAGTGGTCACATGACTAAATCCTGGCCTTAAGAAGGCGCCCAAAATATTCTCCACGGGTTAAAATTTTCGAAAGGTCAGTAAAAAGAAAACTTTTGATGTGACTCTAAAGCCGTCAAGCATTCCCTATATATTGTTCAGAACCGAATGATACAATTTTGAATAGTCAAGTCTTTTATACCAGCCGCAGACAATAAAATCATCATCACTTCAGTAGAGAATGTCTGCTGGCTTAATACGGCTGTAAAAAAAAAGAATTCCTGCTTTTCGGCGGCTTTCTTTTTGTGAACCCCCACTTTTCTCTCTTTTTCATCTACCCAGCTTGAAGAAAATAATAAAACAGGGAAGGCTAAAGCCACGATCTTTTCTAACGCAGGCAAAAGAATTTCTGCTTTTTGGTGACTGTCTCTCTTTCATCCACTCATTATTATGTTCCGTCTCTCATGCTCCTTACTAAAAAGGCTAGCAAATTCATTGCTTTTAGTTGCGTAACAATTATCCTAAGAAATGAAGAAATGAGGAAATACAAAAAATACAAGTATAAAGAGGACAGAAAAAATTATCAACAATTAATTTTATATTACACAAAATTATTTATCCATGAAAAAATATAAGGCATGCAGTGCATGCGTTACATAAATCGACCCTTCGCCCCTGATATATAAATATGTGTGTGTGTGTGTGTGTGTGCGTGTGCGTGTGTGCGTATGTTTTCGACTATATTAAGGAAAACAAAAACGAAGCAGTTAATGAATAAAGAAAGAGAAAATAATATAAAAGAAAGAGTGAAGAGAAGAGTAAGCGCTTCCTTCTTACATGCTACGTATGTCTTGGTCTGTTTATTCAGTTGCTATGGCAACGAAGATGATATTTCAAAGCCGGTTACGTATGCATGTTCCAAATCGAGTACAATGTTGTGTGCTTGTGAAAATGACAACATAATGGCTTATTGTTTGCATTTAAATAGTATAATTTGTCAGAAGCAATGCTGTCTCCGGTGAGCTCACATTCTACGCAAGATTAATTCTTGTCTTTGCATCAGAAAACAACACATTGTAACAATATTGACTCCGTGTTTTTAGTTCCGTATCGAGATTTCAGGTTCAACACGGAAGGGATGCTGTACCTCAATGTTTTTGTTTTAAATTCCGATTTAAATGAAAATTTCAGTACTTATTTTGTAATAAATAGATTTTATACTGAATACGTAATTTTATTAGGAAACTTTGGAGATTCATTTACACCTCATTTTGATACAGCGTGAATACTTTTAAAATTTAAGATGATGACAAATATTTTTTATAGTTTTATAAAGAGAAATACCTGAAGATATTATTTCTTTATAAAACTTTTTGCAATATCAAATTAGAAAATCTTGAAAGTTTCTTTGGAAACCTCAGAAAAATAATTTAATAAAAATTAAAATGTGATTTTTTATAGTTGGTGCATGTATAATTTAATAAAATATATAATTCTTTTTTTTTCGAAGTGGACAAGGAAAAATCTACTATACAAAAGAATATTTATTTTTGAAAAATTTATTTGCAATTTTTTTCACCTGCTGATGACAAATGAGATGGGCTTTTTTTATTAAATATCAAATATAAAACATTTAAAATTTAATGACATTTTTGCATCATAAATATTTTTGAAATAATTTTATTTTATTTATTATTTTCCCTACTGTTAGATACCCTTTTCTTTGGAATATCAAATAGGAAATAGTTCTGAATCTCCATCCTCTTAGGGGAT
Organism: Acanthosepion esculentum; assembly: GCA_964036315.1. Taxonomy (NCBI): domain Eukaryota; kingdom Metazoa; phylum Mollusca; class Cephalopoda; order Sepiida; family Sepiidae; genus Acanthosepion; species Acanthosepion esculentum. The sequence goes on along the minus strand of OZ038484.1, from coordinate 1,258,381 downwards.
TAATATCTTAGTATTGAGTCTTATCGGTTTTCCCTCATTTTTTGGCACTTCCTTTAGTTTAATACATTTTAAATTAGAACATATATAAACACTTCATTTGGGCATAATTATATATATTCTTTGACATCAAACAGGTAAGAAAATCATCAAAAAACATTCAATTAAGCACGTAACATTCATTTAAGTAATTTTCAATCAATTTCTTCTTTTCATCCCACTTCAGAAGAAAGACATACATAGGGCGGACTGAGGGTAACTTTAACAAAAGGTGGTACAATCATGTCATCTTTTAAGCTAGAAAGCCTTAGAAATTCTACTAAGTTAGACAACGCGTGGAAATTAAAGGATAAATAAAACAATCCGATTGTAAACTAGAAAATTTTAAAAAAGCAAAACATTACAAGAATCATAGCAAGAAAATTAGATATAATAACATTTCCAGAACCCCCACCCACCCACACATACACACACACACACACACACACACACACACACACACACACACACACACAAAACTTTTCAATGTGAAATCGAAAATTATATCCCGTTGCATACATCTTAAAAAGTTCCTTTTTAGTTCATATGAAGTGGAATGGAAAGAAAGTATGTATATTTCATTTAATCCTCCCCCGATGCATTTCCAATACATTATATATATATATATATATATATATATATATATATATATATATATATATATAGAAGTTTCGCACAGTGAGTAATCAGACAGAGATCGGAACTTTACTAATAATACCATCTACACCAAGATTCTCACCAGTCTCAAGAACAACTGTTACTGAATTTCGCCCGTCTCTCTGTTTATTTCTCGCATCCGCTGATGAAGGACACAGACGTGCCTGAAAATTCCGAAGTTGGACCCTTAATTTCTATACTTCATTTTTGCCATGGTGCTAATAATTAATAAATGATTTTCGTACTGATCACATCGGTGCCCTTTCATTTGAATTGTTTTATTAGCCAACCTATTTATTCAGTTTTATAAACTATAAGAAGTACACGTGGATCTTTCTTCTAATCATGTATTTTGGACTTCAACTTAACAACACTCAAATCCACGCTCAAAGACAATATGAAAATAAATTAAAGAAACTTACCTCTCCTTGACAACACTCGACTCAACGCTAAAAGACAACATGAAAATAACTTAAAGAAACTTGCACAAACAAGATCAGACATACTCTTCCTTACCACTCACCAAAAATATTATTGTCATTAAAGGACTGTGGTAGCTAGTATATATTTACACACTGTTAGGTACACTCATGTACACACACGCATCTATCTTTGTATGCGTTTCCCCCATTTTTTATATTATCATTATTAGTAGTATGTTTCATTTTTAGCTTAGTTTATTTCTACCGCATCCGCCATTTTCTGACAATGATTTTCCAAAAGAATTCTTTATCCTTTGGGGTTTTTTTTGTTTTGTTTTGCTTTTTATTTTTTATTTTTATTTTTGCTATTTCTTTCCCCTCTTTTTTCTCTTTCATTTTATTTTCATTACCTTTTTCCCTCTGTTCCCACACTCTTTTCCAATCACCAAATCTCTCAGTACTAATATCTTCCCCACCCCAGATCCCATAACCCTTCTCCTCTATGTTCAATATCTCACCCCCGCCCCGCCTACTACACACCCTGATAAGGAAAATACGGATTAACACATTCATACCAATCCCAATTTTTGTATCTAAGTTTATTTTCACAATAGTTTCGCATAGCGAGTAATCAGATGGAGATCGGATTTTTACTAATAATACCATTTACACCAGGATTCTCACCAGCCTCAAGAACAACTGTTAGTAAGTCTCCCCCGTATCTCTGTTTATTTCTCGCATCTACTGATGAAGGACACAGGCGTGCTCGAAAATTTCGAAATTGGCACCTTAATTTCCGTGCATCATTTTTGTCATGTAGTTAATAATTAATAAATGTTTTTCGTACTGATCACATCAGTACCCTTTCGTTTGCCTTTGTTTTATTAGGCAACCTATCTATTCAGCTTTATATATATATATATATATATATATATATATATATATATATATATATATATATGGTGTACGATATATAATTTTTATATATCAAAAAGAATGTACACACACACACACATATATATATAGAGAGAGAGAGAGGGAGAGAGAGAGACAGACAGACAGAGACAGAGACACAGAGTAAGAGAAAGAAGCTGGTAAAATGAGATTTATTGAATGAGATTTATTAGGTTCAGGCTGACTAAAATAAAATTGAAAGTATGTAGACTGTGCTGGGCAAAATGTTATACTTAAGAACTTTTGTTTCAAAATAAACATTCAATATCTTAGTTCCTAACAAAGATTGACCGTCAACCACAAACGTCAGTGAGTAACTATGCCACCGAGCATCTCCAATAAATTCAATTATATTATGATTATGATTATTTATTTCCTTTGATATCTGCCGTTTACACATTTTCTTCCGGGTCCCGCCCAGGGACCTAAGATAAGAAATGGTAACATGACACTTTCCACTGCAAAAAAAAAAATTACATAGATAAAGCCCTTCGTAAAGTGTGGGCTGTACTTGTCAGAATAATGTTTTGTATCTCTTTGAGGCATGGACTTCCAGGGATCCCTTCAATTAATCTACTGGAATCTTTTCCAACCAATCCTAAGGCTCCAACTACAACAGGGATTGTTGATGTTCCCATGTGCCACATTTTTGAGATTTCTATTTCAAGGTCCTTGTATTTTGACATCTTTTCGAATATCTTCAAAGATACATTGCAGTCTGCAGGGACTGCCATATCAATAAGGAAGCATATTTTTGTTTGTGATCTTTAATATCAATGTCTGGGCGGTTGGCTTTGATTGTTCTGTCAGTGTGTATTGTGTAGTCCCATAGAATTGTAACAGGTTCTATCTCCGTAACCGTGTGTGGGTGGGGTTCATACCAGTTTCTTTTAGTTTCCTTCCCGTAGAAGTTGCAAATTTTCCAGTGCAGATATTGGCCCACTCTGTCATGCTGGGTTTTATATTCAGTCGGTGCCAATAACGTGCAACCTGATACAAGATTATCAATGTTTTCTGGATATTTATAACAGAATCTGCATTTTGGGCTAACACAGTATTTTAGTATATGTGCTTGATAATTCCTAGTTAACAAGCATTGGTCCTGTGCAGCAAGGATAAAACCTCCAGTTTCAGCTTTCAACCCTGCACTACGTAGCCACTGATGGGTATGGTTTTTGTCTACGTCAGCTTGTTTGGTACGGGGAGAGTATTGACCATGAAGTGGTTTATCTTGCCATTGTTTCTGTATCTTATCGGTTGCATCTGTCTTTGCTTTTTTAAGTATTTTGCAGCTTCAGCCGGTTTACCGTGTTGTACTTGCATTTCTGCGCCCATTTGGAACTGCATTTTGAATTTGTTGGCTTCCTTTATTACGGAGTAAAGGCGCTTACTACTTTCATATTCCTTGACACATATCATCATCCAGTCTTCTGTAGTTTCCAGGTATCTTTGGAGGCCAATTGTTGTAGTTTTGTAGGACAGTTCTAGTTGAACTAATCCCCTGCCTCCTTCGGATCTGGGCACATACAGGTGATCAACATCAGCTTTGGGATGATGCATGCGGTAGCAAGTGAGGAGCTTTCTCGTTTTGGCGTCCATTCGCTTAATTTCAGCTGTATTGCACCACAGGGACAGCCAAGGTATTTATAGCTGATATTCTGTTTTTTTTTAGTTTAGCTCGGTATTTAGTACCAGTCGTACACGCCTGTAGTACTCCTTTCTTACCTTCTCCTTCATTTGAGGGTGTTGTATGCCATCTCCTTCGCTAATTCCTAGGTACTTTTAAGCTTCATCATGCTCCAGTTCCCTAATCTTTGTGACAAAATCTAAATCTATTAAGCGTGCTTCTGTAATTCTACCTTTCTTGAATGTAACTTTTGCACATTTATCTAATCCGAACTTCATACCTATGTCTTCTTCTTCTTCTTCTTCTTCTTCTTCTTATTATTATTATTATTATTATTATTATTATTATTATTATTATTATTATTATTATTTATTAATTAATTAAGTATAACTGTAATCCAGTGCGAGCTTATTTTTTTTCGATAGATGCACTTGCTGTTACACTCAAGAGGATTCTCTCTCACCCTCCCTCCCTCTCTCTACATCTCTCTTTTTCTCTCTCACCACTCTCTCTCTCTCTCTCTCCACTCTCTTTTTCTCTCTCATATACACACGAAAATGGATCAATTATTCAACAACCTAAATTTCGATTTGAAAATTTCTCTTTATAATATTCGATTTCTGTGATTAATATTCATTACTGAATGAACAAAGGAAGGAGACTATTTTAGCTTTATTATTATGCCGACAAATTGACATGTACACTAGGATCGAACTCACTATACGCATGGTCTACAACATATACAAACACATACACACGTGTGTGCATGTCTGTCTGCGTGTGCTTGTCTGTGAAATGAACCCCAGGGCCTTCGTTTTCAAATTTTAGAGACTTAATACGTAGCAGTAAATCTTTTCACATGAAAAATAAAATAAGAACGCTTCACACCTTTGAAAATATGTAGGTATGTGTTTGTGTGTATTTGTGTGTGCGTGTATGTGTCCTGGGGTGAAAGAATATTTACTGTTGGGCGTGTGATATTTTGACTTTAAAGTTTTGAAGTCATTTAAATCCTCTTCCGCAAAAGACCTCGCCTTTTTTTTATCAAATCATTGTCCTATCAGCCAAACAACAGTTGAGTATTACTAAAAAAATAAGTTTTTTGATAATTAAGGGAACGCCCCTCATTGCACACGAGACGACCAATAAATCTGGGCTAAAATGGAATTAAAAATATAAAGAAAAAACAACTTTTGACATTTGATTAATTAGTTAAAAATTGGGACGTCCACTGAGAAATTTTCCACCCTCCCTAGTATAACAGACACCCCACAAACACACAGACAAATATACAAATGTAATACAGAAATGGACAGTATATTATTAGTTTGACAGCTGAATTCGCTGATTTCCATCATGTTTTTTATTTTATTTTGGTGCACGTAATACAAGCATTAAATTATAATTTGTTGTTGAACCTTTTTCCTCTCCAAATTCTTATTTTTTTCTTTTTCTCTTCTTTCAGGCAATAGATAACTACTTTGTAATATGAAAGCCGATGCTGAAAAAGTATGACACCTCGGTAAAATACACGTCGACAGAAGCTAAATACATCTACGAATTATTTTCCTACAGAAAACGGTTCACGTCGTTTCTCCGACCATCAATTAACGCAACAAATAAATGATTATCGATACGTCTCATCACTTAAACCTTTCTGGAGGAACAATCAAGATAAAATTGATTAACTGAGGCATGAATCACAAGCGACCCGACAATAAACTAAAAATCTAGTTGTAAGTTTCCTCTATGAAGATCCTTTATGAAAGAAGGAAAATAAGTGAAGAATTCTAATCTGATTTACATGAAGACAAATATATAGAATCGACTGTAGATTATGAGTGTATCTTTTGAGCAAAAAATTCCCTCAATACGAATTTATTGTGTGTGTGTGTGTGCGCGCGTGCTCGCCTAAATTCATGATGCTTTTTTATGTTTGATTCAATATCACTTTTCTTCTAACATCTTTTAAAAAACGATTGAAATTGTAATTTAAAAAACGTCTCGTTTATTTGTCAACACCGAAACTGAAGAGTTTTCAAGTCAAAATGACTGACTAAATTTATTTTGTTTTTCCTCTAAAAACTTTTCATTAAAGCTGTCAGCTTTTGTTCTTCCTTTTTTTTTTTTTTTTTTTCTTGGATTTGAAAAACAATGACAAGAGTTCGTCACTTAGACAACAATTTTTACTTTTGGTAAACGAGATAGTGTAGACAAATGATGAAAGATAATATCTTTGGGTAAATTTCGTGTTGCTAGGAAATTACAAGAGTTACAAGGACAAATAGACTATTTGGTTTCTGTTTGTAATTACAAATAGCTTTTCTGGCTTACAATTCAATGTTCTGTTGTCAAGTTTTCAGAACCAAAGCAGATGAGGGGAACATCGATTTTAAATGATTAATCATAACATTTATTCCATTTGGTACAGTAGACGAAAATGGAGTCTGTGATCAGATCGTGCCAATGAAGTCAGTGATTATTTACGAGAAAGTTGCATGAAGCACATCAAATAGTCGTTGGTTCGCGTATAAACCTCCCACAAAGAAAACGTTATATCGATAAATTGTAAATGCAAATATTTCTGCGTCTCTATTCCAGCAGATTGATTGATAAAATAGGCAGGGATTTTATTGACGCAGTTTGTCAGTCAGAACGAAAACTAAGGAAGCAAAATGTATAGTTGAGGCCAAAATGTTCAGAACGGCATTGTTTACGTCAGAAAAGTAGGTATAAGTTTTTATCAAAGTTGTTTTGTATTCTATAATTTTCAAAGGCAATAAATACGATAATAATTTTTATTGTTGTAGATTTTGGTTTAATTTAAGAGGATAATACAAAAGTTATGGATGATTTAGTGATTTACTGCAAAACCCATGGCGGCCAAAATGATAAGAACGGTTGAAAAAATTACAAAATAATAAAAAATGACAGAGAATACTGGAATTATTTAATATTTAGTGTGAAGCCCTTTAGCTTCAATCACACTTTGACATCTTTGACTGCATGAGGAAATTAAATTTTCAATTTCTTGCTGGGTAATCTTATTCCATTCTTCCTGAAGGGTATTCCATAATTGTTCGGTTGTTTTAGGATATCTGGCTTTCGATCGTTCTCCTAGAATATTCCATACATTTTCAATAGGATTGAGATCTGGGCTTTGAGCAGGCCAATCCATAACAATAATCTTTTCAGCCTTTGAGGAAGTTCATGACCACCTTAACCTTGTGATATGGGGCATTGTCCTGCATGAATATGGGTGGTCGCTTAGTTGAATTTCTCAGCACAGGCAAGACATGATCTTTTACAAGTTGTTTATAAACTCCTGCATTTACCTTTCCATGTAATCGCACCAAAGGGCCCACACCATCTCCAGATATCATCCCCCAAACCATGACACATCCTCTACCGAATTTAATACTAGTCTTAAGGCATTTAGGCGACAATTTTTCACCTACTTTTCGACGAACGTACCTTTTCCCATCTGAGCCAAATAATATAAACATAGATTCATCACTGAAATGCACTGTTTGCCATTTTTCTTGAGATCACAACACATGTTCGGTTGCAAAGGTAAGACAACACTTTTTATTCTTGGAGCTGATCAGTGGCTTCACTGCAGGTGCTCTTGCTTGTAGGTCATGTTCAACTAAACGAAGAGACAGTTTTTCGAGATAAAGTTTTCTTCAGTACAATGCTCATTTCCCAAGAAACAGCAGCAGCAGTTTTAAATCTGTCCTTTTTAACCAAATTTAGCTTAGCACGATCTTCTCTCTTGGTTGTTTTTCATGGCCTACCTGTAGACTTTCTTGCTTCACACGAACCACAATCATCGTAGACCTTAAGAATACCGTGAACAATACTTTTGACTTGTTAACAATCTTTGCAATAGACCCAATACTTAAATTATCCTTCTTTCGAAGTTTAATAATCTGCTGACGAATTGGTAACGGAGTAAGTGGCATTATATTAACAAAGTACACTGCAGATATTCTTACTAATGTTTAGTAAACGAACCGTCACATAAACAAATTAAAAAACTTAGAGTTCGCCGGTTAAATATATTAAAACACGGAGTAAAAGGAACCGTTCTGATCATTTTGGCCGCCAAGGGTTTTGCAGTATATCATTAAATCATCCATAGCTTTTGTATTATCCTCTCAAATTACACCAAAATCTCAGACAATAACAAATCATATCGTATTCATTTTCTGGGAAAATTATAGAATATAAAACAACTTTGATAAAAACTTATACCTACTTTTCTGACGAAAACAATGCCGTTCTGAACATTTTGGCCGCAACTGTATATTTTAAAGCCGGGATATTTATTTTCTAAGTAAATATCTCCACGATATTAAATATTCTGAGAATATTGTAAGTTTTTCTGCTGGGAGCATATTAACTGAAGATAAATTTAATGTCTTCAGTAACTCTGTCGTCAAATCTCTTTACGTTCTTCTATGTGACCCCATTGGTAAACTCCTCTCTCTCTCTCTCTCTCTCTCTCTCTCTATATATATATATATATATATATATATATATATATGTGTGTGTGTGTGTGTGTGTGTGTGTGTGTGTGTGTGTGTGTGTGTGAATATATATATATATATATATATATATATATATATATAGTTGTATATTTAGGCAGCAATCCTTCGTTTATGCATGTTTCATTAAAAATGACAGACAAGGTACTACGATTGAGCTTTTTATTTAATTTTTCTTGTGTTCGAACAAGAGCTTTCTTTACAGGACAAAGGGTGTGTTAGTTAATATATTTGTGTTTTCTACTAGTATGTTTCTAATGGAGTCCGGTAAATTTGTGTACGTGTTTAAATGCGTTCTAATGGAGCTGTGGTCAGATAGGTGTAACGTAAGACGTCTTGATAAGCATGTAGTTGTGTAACCGATGTAATTATTCATAAGTCCGGTTTGATCAGGAACACAGTTCCTTAAGGGGCATTTGAACTCATAGATAATGTTCGTTCTTTGTAATATTGACTTAGCTAGTGTGTTGTTATTTTTGAGGATAAGGTTAGCTGTCTTAAATTTTTTATAGTAGATAATTAATTTGATTTTTTTTTATTCGGGTCAATTGTGATAGTGTATTTCTTTATAATGTGTCTTAGTGAGGATTCATCTTGTTTGTAATTCCTATGGATTTGTTTTTTGTAATAAATGTGTATGTGATTTTTGAAAACAAAAATATAATAACTACATCCACCTGCAAGAAGAAGATAATGGAGTCTTTAATAATAAAAAAGAAAAAGCCAACTCTTAACAATATTAACTACGAACAAAGCCACAATGTGCTCACCGTATTCGGAAATTAAAAACATCCCTACTACACACTAAGACATACACATAATGCACACTCTCAATTAAGCTGAAAAATCGAACCATCCTTGATAATGGCTAAAGGTATAGCCGAAAGCGCTCAGAAATATAAAACATTTGGACAGTTCTTACACACCCTTTGTCCTGTAAAGAAACACAAGTGTGTGTTCGAACACAAGAAAAATTAAATAAAAAGCTCAATCGTAGTACCTTGTCTGTCGTTTTTAATGAAACACACACACACACACACACACACACACACACACACATATATATATATATATATATATATATATATATATATATATATATATATAGCTTTTATAACAAGATTAATCATTCTGTTCATCTTAGACGCCGTCATGTAAATCATTCAGACTTGGGTCTTAGACAAAATTGGGATTTTCGGTATGAAAGACAAGAAGATTCGCTTCAGATTTGTTTATTACAAGTTAAAATGGTCATAAGTATATATGGTGACGTGTCTCACGATGGTCTCTCGTTTTTTTTTGTTTTGTTTTTTTCACGCAACGTCAGAATCTCGTTCAGAAATGTCCTGAATCAAGGGACGTAACTCGTGGTTGCATGTTTCTGCTACATCTTCATTTCAAGATGACCGTACAGGTATTTGCACTAACGAAACATAGGTATGTGGAAAGTAACAGGTACTAGTTTCTACTACTACAATAATAATAAAATCAAAACAGTGTAACATGAAAATTTAGGTTCTATTTTGTTCTGACGGATCAAGTCATTCATCAGAAAAGTAAAACTTATAATAAGTCCATGTTCCACTAGTTTGAGTTGAATAATTTGAGTTAAGTAGTTTTTCTATTCATCTGGTTATTGGTTCTTTTTCAATTTTTTTTACTGAAGCAAACATAATTAAAGTCAAGAATTAAACAAATCCTGAATCCATGACGTCTGCTGGTTGGATTCCATAATCGATAAATAGCTAAGTCAGCTAAACTCTCAAGGATAATGTATGCGAGTACAAATCCGCTTATATGATATGAAAATGATTCTCAGTGTTGGTATAAAACGAAACAAAAATAAGATGAAATTTGAACGAGTTTCAGTTTTACTTATAGGTAATATGATAGAAATAAACTTGTTAATAGAGTAACAGGAAAAATCTTGCGCTTGGCTGTATGTGAGATAAGAGTTGTCGAATTTATGATGGCATCATGAGATGTTTATATACATATATTTTTTGATGTAGGTATGACTAGATGTAACTATTATTGATAGAAAATTACAGTTACTGGGCATACGTAATATCGCGGAAACCAAACTCAACACCTTTAGTCGCCAGAAAAATACATTCAAAAACAAATTTCAGGAATGCTAGCCGGGCCCAAATTACCTCTATAAAATGTATCAGCACATATATTAATGGTCTTTTCCCCATTAATATATATATATATATATATATTGTGTATTTGGGTAGCAATCCCTCTTTTATGCCTGTTTCGTTAAAGATGACTGACATGGTAGTGTGATTAAGCATCTGATTTAATTTTTCTTGTGTTCATATAAGTGTTTTCTTTTCAGGGTACAAAGTGTGTAAAAAGTACAATAGTTCTTCATATCCGAATGCTTTTGGCTATTCTTTTAACCATTATCAACGACAAATTTTATTTTTTATTTTTAACTGAATGTTTAGTTTTTTTTTAATGTTTGAATATATAAGAATGTTTTATTTCCCAAACACATTGTTCGTAGCTAATATTATTGAGGGTTGGCTTTTCCTTTTTCATTATTAAGGCTTTCATTATTTATAATCTTTTTTTTACATGTGGATAAGGCTACTTGCATTTTCTACTAGTATGTTTCGGATGGAATTTGGTAGGTTTAGAGTCCTAATTGATCTGTGGTCGGGTAAATAAACTCGTTTTTCTTTAATATTATACACTTAATTGTGTTTTACCAGACTTTAAATTATGGCACTCTGTGTCCTCCACATATTTTGACTGACCTTTGAAGCACCTGATGAACGTTTTAAAACCCCTGTTAAACCTATGAAATCCTTACTTTTGTACATAAACACGTGCAACAAAACAAATCTTTATATTTAGCTTCCTATATATAGAGAGAGATTTTCAAAGCTTAGCTCAGATGTGGCACAAGGCCGAAAGTAGGGGGCACCCTGTGAGGATCGAAGTCACTCCTCAATCATAATTGTTCTAGGGAGACAAGCTTGCTAACCATTACACCGCCTGGGGGTGCCCCTTTGCTATATATATATATATATATGTGTGTGTGTGTGTGTGTGTGTGAATAAAAATGAAATATGTAACCTATATACATTTTCTCTTTCCACCGCCCTCTCCAGCATTTTCCCTCTCTATTACTTACACGCCTCCCTTTCTGTTTCCCTTTCTCTCTTTTTGTCAGTGTTCTGAAGCAGCGTTTAACCTTCAAAGTAGACAACTGTTTCTAAAACTAACACCCTTATTTTTTTTTTTTTAGTTTGGAGTGTTGTGTGTCTGGTTCGTTGTATGTTTATTTACTTCCGTCCACGGCAGATGAAAATAATGAAAGTTGAAACTGTCCAATGGTGCTTTGTTACTAGAATTTGACATCGCCTCGTTACTGATGACTTTAGCCATCTTCCACAAATAGACACTGGAATTAATTACTCAAAATTCACGTCCATATTTGTATTCTTAAGTACGCACACTTCCACCGATTACAATAACTTTCGGTATGTGAACTGAAACTATATTTTATGTGTATGTATATTATTACGTTCCAGTTATACATTTGTGTGAGTTTTAGGTACCTCCATAAAATGTAAACAAAAATAGCATAGCATGACAAGAACGGCCTCCAATTTGATGATTTTTTTTATCTGCTTAAGTATATATATCATTATTAAGGAGAAATACCAAAGTATTTTTTGATTATTTTTTAAAATGTTTTACTCATTCTTAGCATGTCCGAAATTTTAGTTAAAAATCTTGTTTTTTTTGTCAGAGAAATTACTAAAAAAAACTCGATATCAGTCATTTTTTTTAATTTTGTAAACTAAGTTAAAATCCTACTTTAAAATTCGTCCAAAAATCATTTATACGTTTTTCAAAATTTATTTGACGAAAATTAGCAAATTTAAAGATTATTTAATATATTTTGAAAAAATCTTTGCTTACTTTCTTCGAAGAAAAATGTTGTTTAAAATAAAAAGGTGATCTTAACATCGTTGACTATTGGCAGGTGATGAATGATTGCTGTCATCACATATCGACAGCTAACGTGAGATTCGAGTTAACATACGGAAGGACATAATTGACTTAACGATTTTTTTACGTGAACCAACTTATGTAGTACCTCGTAATTATTAAAGTAAAAAAAAACTTTCAGCATTCCAATTTCTTTTCTTTTTTTTTATTTATTACTGCAGCTTAAACCATAAGTTTGTTGATACTATCTGTAGAAATTATAAATACTATAAATAAATTAAAATACAAGTGCTGCACAGCTTTTTGAGGGCAACTATAGCCCCCTAAAGTCAATACAGATCTGCTATGATAAAACATTTCTATCCCAAGTAAAAATCATCACAAATATATCAAAAGTTATTTTGTTACACTACAACCTATTTGCTCTGAAAAAAATATATTGAAAAATGACTTTTGTCATCATCTGAACAAAACATCAAGGAAACCTTTGATCTGCACCCCATGAAACTAGGTATTTCGTGAAAGCAAAGAATGCTCTTTCATTTCTAAGTGAAATTGGTTCGTGTAAATGATTATAAAAAAATTATCTGGGGATAAAATATGAAAACATAGTTAAA
>OZ038484.1:1223046-1240546 GCA_964036315.1 Acanthosepion esculentum | reverse complement strand
AAATAAAAAGTTAATTTCATTCTGTTTTTAACTAAAAGGTAAGCATTACTTTTAGAAAATACTGTTAAAACTTAAATTGACTAATAGACTTCGAAACATATCTTTAAGACAAATGTTGGATTTTAAAGAGAATTCTAATTACATTTTTCGTATACAATAGCCGCACGAGGAGTGACGAAAAGTACGAATGCTTTAAAAATGTCAGAAAAGTTTATACACCCAAATTAATTGTACTTTTTATAAATTTTACTATTTACTATGTCATAATTTTCAAAGATGAAGGCAATTCCAGTAAAACAAAACAAAAAGCAATCTCCTGCTTAGGGAGAGACATATTTCTCGAAATAACATAAAGAATGTCTGCACCCTTTTTGTGTACTTAGTGTCATTTATTCTAGAACATTTTTCAAAGTTATAATTATATTTTTATTAAACATACTTGTTTCTTCGTCACATCAATTTCAGAATACTTAACGACAGTAAAGCAACGGGAAGACCGCTTTCAAGTATGAAACAGACTGTCTAGCCGCTCAGTGTTGACCTTAGTGTTCACTTGGTTTAGCAAAATAAAACTTGGATATTCAAACACGAAGAAATTAAATAGTTAAATATGGGAAAAATGTTCCGGCACGTCAGTCGATTCGTAACTGGCATAAACAATTTATAGAAACGGAGTTGGTGCTACATAAACCAAGAACTGGAAGGCCAAGAACATCTGAAGAATCAATTTTGCGTATCAGTCAGTCACTTCGACGTTCCCCCCATCTCAGTCTATCCGTACTGCTTTCGCTCAACTGCAACTACCGAGGCCAAAAATTCATAAAAGGCTCCATAAAACCCGGAGGTTTTATGCAAATACAATTCAATTATTGCAAGCAATTAAGTTAAATTTAAATTTGCTGTTAGAATTCGAAAAAAAAAACAATGAAGAAGATAAATTCGTTAATTGCATTTATTTTACGGATGAAATAATCTGCCATGTTTCTGGTAAACATAAGAAGCATCATGCAAGAATTTGGGGATTCCCACATTACGAGGGAAATCCAACGTGACAGTCCGAAGATCAATGTGTGGTGCGGGATTTTGTGTAACAAAGTTATAGGTCTTCTTTTTTAGGGGGGGGGGGGGCGACAATAACAGGTGATACCTTTCTTGGTATTGTAAAAGAATATATTGTGCCACAACTCGTAGAGTTCCATCCAAATGCCATCTTTCATCAAGTTGTATCACTGCCACACTAGGGAATAAACACCCGCGGATTCTTAAATGTAAGGTTTTCAAATCGCTGGATAGTAAGGGTGGCGTGATTCCTTGGCCTTCTCGTTCCCCAGTTATAACACCCATGGATTTCTTCTTGTGGGGCGATACGAAATATATAAGGTAAAGAACTCGGATGACGTTAAGCAAAGAATCACTGCCGTTATAGTGACTATTGATGAAGCTATGTTAAGAAAGACATGAAAAGAATCGAACATCGCTTAGATGTCCTTCGTGCAATGAATGGGGTCGTATTGAAATTTATTAACTGTTTTTATATAAAATTCACTATTTACTTTATGTTTTTTTTTTAAGCGTTTCACCCGAAGCAAGGCAGAAAGCCACTAGCACGCAAGGGATTACAGAGAGTTGGAGCGAGAGCAAATAGGAGTGATATAGGAAAGGATGAAGAGAAGGATAGGGGATAGATCAAGGCATCTGGAGACGTCGATTGACATTACATTAGAATAGTTGGAGATTATAGCTATCAGGGAAACAAGAAAAGGAGAGGGAGTTCCACAGGTGAGTAGTGCGAGACATGAAGCTATTGGAGTAAAAGAGACGGCTACATTTAACAGTTTCGATAGTGAAAGGGTGAGAGCGAGATGCCAGCCTAGTTGAACGCTTAAATTCATGGAGTCTGGGAACCAGCGAAAGTAGCTCCTCGGAGCAGTTACCATGAATGTATTTGTAAAAAAAGACAGAGGGAGGCGACGGATTGTCTGTGAGAGACCGACTGCAGACGAGATGCCAGATCAGGACCAATTACATTGCATATCCGTCTCTGGATTTTATCAGTGACCTTGAGACAAACATGTTATGTAAACATTTCAACAGTATACAGTTTCGATTGTAATTTTAATATTTTTTCCAATAGTCTAATGATTTTCGGTAGGTACCATTTAATTATATATTTACTAATTAATACTATATAAGTATCAAAAATATTTTTACTACTTTGGGGGCGGGTTCCACACAACAAAACAAGGATAAAAATTCATATAAACATATGTCCTCAAATACTTCGTTTTCGAATAAAGTTTAAAGAAAGATTACGGTACATGGCGCCGTGCTGCCATGTAAACGAGGTTACATTTCTCATTCGTGTATATTTGTGGCTAGTCTGTTTAACATGTGTAGTTGTTAGTTAAGTGAGAAGTGTTCCGTTTATCAATGGCACTATATTCATATCGTGAGCAGGCAGATATGTTCTTTTATGCGATCGCACGAATAGTAATGGATGCTGGGCTGCACGGCTGTATAAGATTGAGTTTCCACACCGAAGACATCCGATTCATCCAACCATTGCAGCTGTTTATCGTCGCGTTTTTAGACACAGGATACGTAGCACCACAAACTATGGAAGATGAATAGAGAGAGGATCTGCTCGTACGCCTGACCACGAAGAACTCATTCTACAGGTATCAGCACACGTCAAGTGACTCTAGCATATCATACATCATTTTATAGTACCGCATCGAGGGTAATTCAAGGGCAACTCCTATATCCACATCATTTGCAACGAATACAAAATATCTTCTGCTCTCTGATCACTCACAGTGGAAGAACTTTTGCTGTTTGTTTATTGCATAGATTGCTGGTTCGTTGCTTGTCTCTACAGTTCTGTTTACGGATGAGGTAATATTTGCAAGAGATTGAATAACAAATTTACACAACATATCTGAGCGGATCGGAATCCCCATGGTACAATACAAGCTAAACACCAGCATCAGTTTACGATTAATGTGTGGGCTGAAATTATAGATGACTGTTTGGTAGATCCATATGTTCTTACAGGAGCTGTCTACAGGGACTTTAATTCGAACACACTTCCAGACCTGCTAGAGGATGTACCCCCTGCTAATACAAAGACGCCCGTGGTTCATGCATGATAGGGATCTTTCAGTCATATTGTTCGCGATGCACTAGCTGGCATCTACCATGAAAGATGAATAGGTAGGGGAGGACCGCTTCCATGACCTGCACGTTTCTCCGACCTCAGTCCTTTAGATTATTATCGGGGGGGGGGGCTAAAAAATTGGATTATGCAGCAGACATTAATAATGCATCATCAACGTGTGATGGACGCCTACGAAATCATTCAGCACCATGTGGGAGTATTTCAAAGGGTCTGCTAGTCAATGATCTGACGAGTAAATGCTTGTGTAGAAACAAGCGGAGGACATTTTGAACATTTGCCATGAGTTGCTGCGTACAACGATGGACCTTTTGACATATGTTTATTTCTCACCAAGTTAAATCCCTGCCACATATTACCTTGTTTTGGCGTGAAGAACCCGCCCCAGAGTTTGTAAAAAATGTTTTTGAAGTACCCTGTATATGATAGGATAATGAACTAATAGGAAATTGTTATCAATCTAACATGTTTCACTTTTATTAAAGCTTCATCAGAGAATGAGATATGGAAAAAAAGAAGAAAGTCATTTCTTCTTTGGTATTTTTATTTCTGTTTTGTTTGATTTTCATTGGTTAATAAGGTTTCACGTGCATTTGACTTGTGAAACAAACATTAGTATAATTTATGGCGTTCCGAATTCAAGGAAAGAGGAGGTGTCATTTCGTAGCTCCAAGAAGTTAACGGATGCCAAGGCTAACTAAAAAAACCTTAAATATTACTGTATGTATGTAAGTTTCTGATAATTCTAGTTTGTTTATGTAGGTTTCACACGATAATGCATATTCATAAGTTTGTGTGTATGTGTGTGTCTTGTAGAAATTATATTTGGTGGGTTTTCGCATGTTGATTTGGGAACGTTTTTACATTCATACCGTTTGTTTTATGTAAGAAAACGTTAGATTCTTTAAGAATAGATTCTATAACGGTTGGGGATGTAATATAGTTTTTTCGAAGTGTGTTTATCGTTGGGAAAATATTTATCAGGATATCCTCGAAGTATTTCCGATGCAAAGAATTATGATCCTTTTTTTTAATTAGAGTGGGATTTGTAAAATCAAGGTTATGCCCAGTTTTGTTCCTGTATATTACAAGCAAGTTTAAATGTTTGTCTAAACCTAACTCACTTTTATGTTCGAAGATACGGGCTTTTAGATTTCGAGATGTCTCGCCGATATAAGAGCTTTTACATTATAAGCTATTTATTTGGGTTTATTTTTCTTCCGAATTATATCCTCATTAGTCTTGGGTGTGTTGGTAAAGATCTTAGTATTAGGACTATTGTCCTTCTATTTGCTGTTGTTATCACATTGTTTCGGCCGTTTGTGCCACCTTTCTCGATCTGGGCAACCTACAGCACATTCTAAACTGAATTTAATCTATGGTAGTAGACGGTTCTCGTTTCACTGCACATGTTTGGGGATATCTTTAATCCTAATTTTAGTACTGCTCAGTTATTGCCCATCCATTTCCACTAATTTGAAGTACACGGAGCCCGATCCAGGAATTGAACTCACAATTACTGTCACCAAATTCAGAAACCAACGCTTTAATCGACGAGAATATCGTTCCGTAGGGCAATTCTTTGTAGTGGTATACGTGATGGTTGACAATAAATACAATTTCTTTTTGTTAACGCCTGAACAGTTAAAGGAAAGTGGTTTCTCCGCGATCTCTCTTCTTCATCAGCCTTACAACCTATCTCGATAAATAGTGGCTATGTATATCTTAACAGATATATGTACATAAATCCGAACACACACGCGCACAAACCCACCAATAAATATATATGTGTGTGTGTGTGTGTGTGTGCAAGTGTGTGTGAGAGAGTGCGTCGTTCACTCTATAGACAAGAGAATAAGGATTTAAAAATTGAAAATGTTTCTGCCTTATTTCATTTAAATATCCTGCCAAGTATTTTTTTGTCAATTTTTCAAAACTACTGCACTGAAATAATTTGAGAAAACAATTATCAGCCATTTTTATTTTAAAAGCACACCTGATCACATATGTAAAGCATTTGCTCCAATTAGAGTGCAACGTTCTATAACAAAAAATTACGAATATGTGCTTATTGTGTCGGATGATAGTTTTACTGATTGTCGTAAATTCTCGGTAGCCTCGACTCTCGGTGATTGAGTCGACCATTGCAGTACAGTACAAACATTTAATGTTTGTTATTGCTTTCATTATCGGCTTTGAGTCATCTGGCGTTGAGATTCTCTCCCCCCCTCCTCTCTCTCTCTCTCTCTCTCTCTCTCTCTCTCTCTCTCTCTCTCTCTCTCTCTCTCTCTGATATCACCTCAGAAAGTCGGTAATCATGTTTCCTAATTTTGGTCGCATTCTAGCAATAATTTTTCATTTATGATCGCCTTTTGTATTTGCGGTACTTATTCTGCCATACATTTGTTAAAAGTTTACCTTCAATTTTCTTTTGTTTCCTCATAATCTATCCAGATGTTTTAGCTGACTCATGTTGGTAGCAATGATTTTCTAATTATTTCACCCCAAGCAAGGTAATAAAGCCACTAGGACGCTTGGTCAGAATCTATTTTTTAAACCGAGTTCACCCCAAGCAAAACACAAAGGATTACTGGGTGAGGAAAAACTAGAAAACGGAAACATTACCAAGGAGCGAGAAGAATAGAAGAGTAATCAGGAAGACAATGGACAACGATTCATATTGCATTTGAATTTTTGAAGCTCAAAGTTGTCTGGAAAGTAGGAAGCCGGGAGAGTGTTCCACAAGTAAGAAGTGCGATGGAATATTATTGTTAGCATAGAACTTACGGTTATAGCTAGCTATTTCAGTCGTAAAGGATGAGACCTTGCCGCCAAATTATCACTGCGCTTAAATTAGTTACCTTAAAGGAAAGCTAATCAGAACAATCACACTGAAAGTATTTATAGAAAAGGTACAGGAAAGCTACGTTACGACGGTGTGAAAGAGTCAGAGGCCGAGATGCCAGATCAGGAACAATAGCTTTGTTGATTCTTCTTTGAATCTCTAAATATATAGCAGGAGCACCAGACCAGATGTGGCAGCAATATACAACGCAAAGGCGAATAGTAGACTTATAAATATATAAGGTAGATTCTGACGATAAAAATAGTAAACAAAATTTTTTTAGCCGCAGACTTAGCATTTGATTCAGTGTACTCTTTCCACTGCATGTCCGCTGAAGACGTTTGTCCGAGAAGACGCAATGAGCCACTCTTCTGAAGGTTAGCATCAGCCATGCCAATGGAACTTAAAAAGGTTCTCTCAGATGATTAAATGAGAACAATTTCGTTTTTGAGGCGTTAAAATTAAAAGACAGTCCTTGGCCCATTTAACAAGAGATTATAGTTGACTTTTGAGATCAGCTGCCAATTTGACATTATTAAACTCATCAGACTAACTATTAAGGCAGGAGTAAATAGTTGTGCCACCAGCATAGATACCAAGTTGAGAACTGATGACATCAGGAAGGTAATTAGAAACAACATAGGTCCAAGGATAGAGCCTCGGGGAACACCTGCATTAATGCAAATGTCTAGAAGTGTAACCATTCAATTTTCATTTCGCAATTTCATAAGACTGAATCAGTTCCCAAATTCGTCCAAAAATACCATAACCTTTCAACATATGCAGAAGACCAGTATGCCAAACCATATCAAATGCCTTCGAGATATCCGAAGCAACAGCTCGAACTTCAACATTCTTATCTAAAACTTGATAGACTCTTTAATCAGTAATCATTAACACATCAGCAGTTGACAAAGAGAAATTAAAGCTATATTGCTTATCTGAAAGAAAACCCTTGCTTAACAAAGCACATTTCTTAATATACCGTCAAGTCCACATGCTTTCTGAGGATCTAGTTTAGAAATGATAGCAGAAACCATGAACGGAGTGCATATCACTCTTTAGAGACGCAGTTCTAAGTGGAGAGTCAGGTAAATGTCAAGAGAATTTACGAGCAAAATATTCTGCTTGATCAGCAAAAAATGCTAACACCTCAAATTGAGTAAAGAGAGAAGGTTAGGGTTAGGGTTGGTAGTTCATGTTAACACTTCCTCGTTTCTCACATCTGTCGCTGTCCACAGGCTATAATTTTGGGCGTAGTTGTAGCAAAATGTTATCCAAAGTTTCTTGCCAAGAGTTACTATCTTTAAGTTGATATAACAGACTAATATCGGATTCAGATGTACAAATCCCTTCTGACACATGTGTAACAATTACAAAGACAGATATAATTTTCATTTACTTTGCTGTCATCTATTAGGTCTGGACCTAAAAAATTTGATTCATAACTATATCAATTTTAATCGCTTTTCCAAGCCCCTATCATTTATCCCATTGGTAAATTGAACGTGTTTGCTCACTGGTTCTTTAAAGAAACCTATGTTCATTTTGCGGGTTAATACATCCCATAACAGTAACACCAAACTGCTTTTGTGATGGCTGCAATAATTTCAAAACATTTTCTTTTCTTACATCATTTCTTATATGGCGGTTGGTGGGTAATTATTTTCATATTGTACACTAAAATTCGGTGAATGTAGTAATCTATTCTTATGGTCGCTGGCTCGGATCTGGGACCATAGAAAATGCTATTTGTTTTTTCTTTTACATCTTTATGATCTTGTCAGCAGTACATTACAAACATTCAACTTCAGAAGCTGCTGTTTCATAAGTTGCTTCAAACAAGATATAATAATGGGTGACAGATGGATAGGAGATACCATTTATGAAATTGTGGAAGTATATGACATCACTCGATCTGCGATATCATGTTTATGCTGAGATTAAATAAATTAATACCCAGCATCGTAACCGAGCATATGGGCCTTTAATTGATTTTATAACAGACCAGCGATATTGACTGAAATCAAATCCACATTGAATGCAACATGTATCAGCTACATTTTCAACAGTTCAGTTCCGTATTGTTTATTTATTATTATTTATTTAGGCAATCAATAGCATAGTTTGTTTTCTGTCGGCCAGAATTATTTTTGAGAAGAATTCCAGATATTTTCGACGGTGCCAGAATTACATTCATCTAACATGAGTTCAATCGAACATTTAATGGGATGTGGTAGTGAAGACTATCCTACATCTATAAATATCAGGGCAGCGATCAAAGTATGAATTGTGCAATATCTCTCCAGGGTCCTAGAACATATAACCTCATCATATTTGGTACATCATGATGTTATATTGCAGTTAAAATATTAAATTGCTTAAAGAGGAATATATATATATATATATATATATATATATATATATATATATGTGTGTGTGTGTGTGTGTGTGTGTGTGTGTTTCGTTAAAGACGATTGACAAGGTATTGCGATTAAGCTTTTTATTTAATCTTCTTGCGTGCGTACAAGTGTTTTCTTTTCAAGACACAAAGTGTGTAATAATTGTTCAAAATTTCTGCATATCCGAGCACTTTTAGCCATTATCAAAGACGATTTATATTTTGAACTGAAAGGGTGCTTTTTTTTTATTTATGTGTCTGAAGTTATTGGAATGTATTATTTTCCTAACAGAGTCGGTATATTGTGGTCACATTCGCAATTAATATTATTGAGTGGTGGCTTTTCCTTTTCTATTATTAGACCTTCCATTATTTTTAATCCTTTTTTATATGCGGATGGGGCTGTAATACTTGCATTTTACTCTAGTATGTTTCAGATGGAGTTTGGTAGGTTTTCGTGAGTGTTTAAATAAGTCCTAATTGAGCTATGGTCGTGTAGGTGTAATGTGAATGTTTTAGATAGGCGAAACATGTAGTAGAAAATACAATTATAACAGTACATTATCAGTTCTCTTTAACGAAAATTGTATAAAAGAGAGATTACTTAACAAATACACAATTAATATATATATATATATATATATATATATATATATATATATATATATATATATATATATATGATAATTAGTTTTTCCAATCAAAGTTAGATTTGTCCGGACAACGGTTATATAAAAGACTGCTCAATACACAATGTAAAGAAGAAAAACCGAATGTGCAGAGCTATTAACGGAAGAATCGTGATGAAATCGATCATAAAAGAAGATGACATGCTCAGCATTAATTAATCATATCTAAGGATCGGAAGCTCATGAAGGATTGACATAAAGTTCATATATATATATATATATATATATATATATTATTTCAGTAACATTTTCCAACTTATTCAAGATGATCTTCGCCCTCTCTAACCTTTTAACTTTCTGTCCTGGAGTAATAAGATTACTCACAATTTTCAATTACGATTACATTTTCAAGTCTTTTTTCGCTGCTCATTGAACTGTCACAGCTGAAATTCCTCACTCACATGCCAAAGTCTTATGAATTGTGTTGGATCTTTTCTAATTGATTTCTTTAGCTCTAAGTTGAAAAAATGATCCCTCTTGCCGTTATGACCTCCTGATACAGTTTTCCTCTCTACTGTTCCCTCTTTTTTCAAACTTATTCACCGTTCTCTTGATGTTTCTTAAATGGACCTTGAAGATGTAAGCCATAGTATGAATATTGGTATCATTACTGAGGGCCTGAATGATCTTTTTCCCCTCATCATTGCTCAGTTAGGAAGAGAGTGGGGCTGACACAAAACGATTTTAAACTTTTCTCTTTCTAGCTGAATAACTCAAAGGGTTTTTCGGTGATTCTTACGAGAAATAGTTTCAAGAGGGCTCAACGTCTTATCTGAAAACCTGGCAAAAAGAAACTAAATTATTTTAGTGTTTTTTAGATGCTAAACATTTTGTGGGATGGACAATTATGATGTTATACGATTCGGACAATTTTGGTGTTACACCCGGTATATTTCTGTGCATACAACACAAGTACATGTAGATGATCAGCGCCATATAGTCATTAAAGCTTTTTTTATATGCTAATAAAAAAATATCAAACTGAAGTTTACCAATGTTCACCTCTAAAAATACTTTACAGTTTCGTCTTAATTTTCCCTGAATTTATTAATGGCAAATAATATTAGCAAAAATATTAATTTGGTAGTTTTTCTTGAAGAAGACTGTGAAACTAATCGTGCGTGTAAAAATATTAGCACCTTGCCCGAGAACTGAAAAAATATGGACCTGTTCTTAGAGATGTCACAATCAAGCCTCGACCTTTAGCGGTAACCAACACATTACCCTGATCCATAACGATGACGACTCTATAGTGCTTGATTATTAGTGATAAGCTTCATATAGTCCTGGTCTGGAATACTATTATTACTACTACTACTAAAACCATAATGAAAGTGAGGCACTGACAAACTAGTATACTTGTTAGAATGGTACAGCAACTTCGTGACTCGGCAGTGATTAAGGTAACTTCTATTCTCATGTTTATCTCCTTTAATGATAGATCCAAAGTTTTTATTGGATCAAATATCTGGTGATGCTAAAGTCCACTATATTATTTTACTGTTTAGCCTAAGGCTTCCCAGTTGTGGTCTGTACCACTAAAATGTATCTTATAACATATTCCAAAAAATTACACTTCCGATAATAGCTTTTGGAACACACCAACTCCAGATGGAATATATGGATATTGGTTCAGTAAATTCACCATATTTTACTAGAGGCTTGCCAGACATGTTTTAAAAAAGCCTGCAGAACGGGAAAATTTCTAGAATGGATGAATAGAGGCGGAAAACGCCGTATCTGGAAGAAATGCGTTTGTAGCAGCTATAACTAATCAAGTGTCTACATTGATGGAAAATGTTCTTCATGTTCAAGTATAAATGACATGATTTACAAGAGAAGCCAAAAGATGGAATAACCTGCTCTACATGGACCAGATTTTTATGAGGGAAATCAAATTAAGTTTAAAATTATGCAATGAAATGAACTGCAAATAGCAAAGTGCAGATGATTCTCTATTACATGGATCTTTGACTATTTTAAGATGTTTGAGATTTATGAAACCATGATTATATACCATGTAACACTGGTAAAGAAACTGAATTGAACTGATAGAAACACATGATATCATGGGAACGGGAATACATTTTACTAAAGGAAATTGAGAGAGAGTGAAAATGGTATGTTAGGAGAATAAAAAATATATTGCAAACCAAATCAAAAATACGAAATCTTCGTAGGCTGAACAAAATAGGAACTCAAATCAATGCATAGATTAATAAATGAAAATGTAAAAGATTGAAAAATGCGAAAAACTTAGTTACCTATCACGAGAATCAAGAAAATTATATTAGAACAAATAGGAGAAGAATAAAGTGTAACGTCATGCTAATATTAGTTCTCGTTAGACGGCGTGTTCAAATCATTGTATGTCGTTGGTACAAAATAATTTCCTTGACTTTTTTCTAAACATTTAAGCCATGCTAGTTCGTATTAATCAAATGTAGATATACATAGCTTAACTGTAATTATTGTGATACAAGAATTATGCCCCAAGGGATGAAATCATATTGGACATTCATTTCAAAAGTTAGAAGACAATTTCATTACAAAACAGAATCAAGCACCGGGTGTGACGTATATGAGCAAAAAGGAGTATGCTTTCTTACATAGAATTCTAACCTTAACGCAACCGCAGATATACGACAGAAAAGTGAGAAAAATCACAGAAAATAGACCGATCTAGCCACATTTTGTGTCCATAATAAGTGATGCAGCTGGAAGTGTTCCAAAAAGAGAATTCTGATTGGATGAATTGTAAGTCTGGGAAAGGATTGTGACTCCAGAAACAGCAAGATCTGATCACACTGTTTCAAGAATTTGCTGGTGGTGTAGAGATAAAGAAACTTACTGTCACTTAATCTACAATATCTCCATCGATAACCAACAATCATCATTACATGTGAATATGAAATTACCTGAAATTTAATAATAATAACCAAAAAATAGAATAAAATACAAAATCATGGAGAATTCAAAATACAAAAAGAACTGCATATAAAGACTGCACAGAGGATAATTTAAAAGGAAAATGTAATGTCTCATAATACCAGCTCAGAACTTATGTATTAGAATAGATCACATGAAAACCTAAATAGATAAACCGTAGCGAAATACTATTTTCATACATATGTTCATGCGTGTGCATCTGTGTGTGGAGACTACAGACTCTCTAGCAAATGATTGTAGAAATGAACCCAGAAAACATATACAAATACATATCTTGGAAACAATGACTAATGGAGAATTGCGTGATGCTATTTGATTCTTCATGAGAGTCATCTGCTTTGGAGAAAGAAGAGAACAACATGCTGAAACTCAGAGAGTTTCTCGAATCCAGAGCAGATTAGAAAATCTATAGATAAGAAAGAAAGAAATAATAGCTGATGGGATAGTTTCAGTAGAAGACAGTTTGCAAAACTGGACAAATATTTGGATGTTGCTCGTGAACGATAAAATAAATTGACGAATATGAAAGTAACCATTAAAGTCATCATTATTAAAATGCTTGAAAGAAAATCCGGAAGAACTTTACAGAAAAGAATGGAAGCTCGAAGAACTATCCAGCAGACAGGATCAGCAAAATTATTGCAAATACTGATGAGAGTACATTATTTACCAAAGAGTGTGAGTTCAATACCCGCTTAAGGTAGTGGAGAACTTTCAGAGGGAAATTAACAGGAGATAACTGATAACTGACATCCATTAAAAACATGGCACATGGAACTAGAACAGTCTACCCCAGTGAGCGAAATAAAGGGTTCAGGTCGACATTCCAACCACCTGCAGAAGGCCGGAGCGTACAACGACCGAAACGTTGTAATAAATATGGCGACAAAGATGAGGACAATAGTCCGAATAATGTAAATAATATACATAATACCTCATCTCAGAAATATAGACAGATACTGATGAGAGTATTCTTATGAATCTCAGAGATTGCGCATATGAAAATCCATTGAATAATAAACAGTCGATACATATATTTATAAATGTTACAGTATTTATGATAATATTTCAAAAGAGAGAAAGAATTGGAAAGCATAACAAATCTACAAACTGATAAAATTAAAAATCCCGAAGTAAACACAAATTATGTGAAAAATTTCCATGTTTTTTTCTAAAAATTTTTTTTTAAATTATCGATTTTTGAACGGCAGCACAAATTTACCAAGTAATGAAAATTCTAATCCTAAAAAAAATTATTTTACTCACAAGACCCTGGGAAAATGGAACAACTGAATGTAGTCGCTGTTGAAAATGGAATAAGTGTTAGTTAAAAGATCGGAGGACTAATGGCAAAGTACACGCAAAGGAGGCACATTGTTCAAACTGAAAATAGTAATAGAGCTAAGAATCTGAACTCTTATTACAAAATTCCAATTAGTGAAAGAGAAAGTGAATGGCGTGGGCGTAAAGTGAAAACAGGCGAGAGAAGAGGAACTGAAGAGTCAAAAAGGATAATCAACATTGAATGTTGAATGGAAAGCGTATGTCAACAGTTGATATGTTTTATTTAGATATGCTTAGACTGATCTGGAATATTGGGACATCCAGGAAGACTTAAACTTGCTACATTTATGAATGGTCAACACGACTAGTTTGCCGGCTATCGTCCTACAGCATGCTTCCGAAAAAGCCCAATAAAAAAAAAAGAATCAGGAAGTAAAAGAAAAAAGAAAGAAATTTATGCGTAAGAAGAAGAAGTGAAAGAGAAGAAAAATAAATGTTTGAAAATGGAGAAAAGATGGCGATAAAAAAAAATTAAGAAAACGTTGAAAAGAAGAAATATATTTTTATTTCTTGTTTATTGGATTAGTCGGAAGTGTAAGAATCCTGAAATTCCCCATCTTCTTTGGAAGCTTTTTGGCGCCATTGCCGTCACGTGGGACGCGAAAAATGAGTGACTTGATTGCATTTCGTCGCTTTTCAATTTCGACGAGAGAAGCGAATGAACACAACTGCAAATAGGCGTTCATTCACACATTTCCGTGTACAATGAAAAGATGCAAAGAGTGACAGATCTATATAAATTAAGCACATTCAGAAATATACACATATGCACACACACATACCCATACACAGATTCATATATACATACATACATATATATATATATATATATATATATATATATATATATATATATATATATATATATATGTATGTATATGTATGTATAGTTGTACATAAATTGGGCGTGTATATGAATTCTATAAAATTAGATATATGAGATTTTAAATATATATATATATATATATATATATATATATATATATATATATATATATATATATTAATACATGTCTCATTAAATAATATAGATAAGCGTTGTCTATATATTTTATGTAAGTTTTTTTCATATAGTCTGATAATCTTAATAACATTATCATTAAATAATGAAAGAAAATCACAATATTGATACATACTTTTTTTTTATTTAATCCAATCTGAGCTTTCGGCTTACATAAGCCATTATCAAAGATGACAATTACACAATATATTTATGCAATACACGAACAAGAAATTGATGATAGTATTATTTGTTTACATGGATGATTTCCAAGCAACGATAAACACGTGCATATAAAACGCTGAAAGCGAAAATCGCACGACAGCTCATGACGTCACACATGACCACGCGAGAGTGAATCCGATGAGTATTGAGTATGGAAAGCCGTTGGTATGAACCAATGACTTCTGTTACTAATTATAGGCATTTAAAGATATTTTTGGAGATTTCATAGTTTATTTTGTTCAGGTTAGGTTTCAACTGTTTTATGTATATAGCTTCAAGAATTTTTAGTTTTTGTTTATTGTTTTCATGTTTAAGTATAGTTGTGTTTTCGACGAGGATTTTCCGGAATTGTGTATGCGGCCAGGCATGTTGTTTTAAATGTCTAAAAATGTTAGAGTTATCATTCAAATGTAGTGTCAAGCGTCGTGAAAGCGAGTTTGTGGTGTGACCAACATAGATATTATTTAGTTCGTTGGAGATACAATCTCCCAAAGGGCACCTGAATTTGTAAACTATGTTGGTTTTTTTCAAATCGCTAACCGGGGGAGAAGAATCATTTCGAATAATTGAGTTGGATATTTTAGATTTAGTGTAGTATATAATTAACTTAATTCTTTTGCTAGGATCTGTTGTGGATATGTTAGTATTTACTAATTTTTTTAGTATATTTTCATCTTGTTTATAATTAGTATGCATTTGATTACGATATAGAAGATTAATATGTTTGAGATTAGTAGAAGCAGTATTATGTACTATTTGCTTAGTATTGAGATTTCTAAGAAAGCATCTTATTTGTTCATCAATTATATAGTTTGGAAAACTATTATTAACAAGTGTTTGTTTTATATTCTTTAGTTCACTGTAAAAAATCTGTTTTGTGGATGAATTAGTTTCTGCACGGTGTATTAGATTTTTTATAATTGCTATTTTGTAGTAATATGGGCATTCGCTCTTGTAGTTAAGTGTACATGAATTTATGCTAGTAGGTTTTTTATATGGCGAAATAGTAAATTTGTTATTATTTGTGTTTATCAATATGTCAAGGAAAGGAATTTTATTATTAGTATTGAGTTCATACGTGAATTTGAGGACAGAATTATTTTGGAAACATTTTTGTAGTTGAAGTATTTCATCTGTATTTTCAACTAACATAAGAATATCATCAACGTATCTTACATAGATGGATGGTTTTTTAAAGTCTGTAAATATCTTATTTTCCAGGTTCGACATATAGAAATTGCTAAATGTCGGACCCAGTACTGAACCCATAGAGACACCATCACATTGTATATATATATTATTATTATGATCTAAGAAAGGGACTTCAGTAGTACAAGCTAATAGTAGTTTCCGTAATATATTAGGATTAATTTTAAGTGGGGGTAAAGATGAGTTACTGTATATATTTCTTATAATTATGTCAATAGTTTCACTAACAGGGACATTGGTAAATAAGTTTTCAACATCAAGTGAAGCTATGATTTCATTGTCGGGTTTTTCGCTTTTTAGGATTTGGATTACTTCTAATGTTGACTTAACACTATATTTACTAGAAAGATAAGGAGTAATGAGTTGGTTGATGTATTTTGTTAGTTGATATACAGGAGTTGGAATTTGTGATATGATAGGACGGAGAGGATAGTTAGGTTTATGTGTTTTTATATTGCCGTATATGTAACCAGGCCTATAATCACCAACAATCTTAGGGACTTTTAATGAGTTCTGTTCGGCATTATTAGCATTAATGAGTTTATTAAGCTTTGATTTTAGTTGGTTGGTCGGATTATTGTTGATTTTTTTAAATTTTATGTGATCATGGAGTATGTGGTCAAGTTTTTTGTTATAATCTAATTTGTTTAGAAGGACGAAAATGTTGGTCTTGTCAGCTTTTTTTACGATTATGTCAGGGTGGTTGCGTAGTTCTTGTGCGGCAATTTTCAGTTGTTTAGTAAGTATTTTTGAGGAGTTTCGGCTTTTATCATGCCGATCCTTGAGTGCCAAAACATCGTTAAACTCCAGGATGAACAGCTAATAAAAACTACACCAGAATTCAAAGACTTACTTAAGGCTGAGGCACTCAAGGATCGGCATGATAAAAGCCGAAACTCCTCAATTATAGGCCTGGTTACATATACGGCAATATAAAAACACATAAACCTAACTATCCTCTCCGTCCTATCATATCACAAATTCCAACTCCTGTATATCAACTAACAAAATACATCAACCAACTCATTACTCCTTATCTTACTAGTAAATATAGTGTTAAGTCAACATTAGAAGTAATCCAAATCCTAAAAAGCGAAAAACCCGACAATGAAATCATAGCTTCACTTGATGTTGAAAACTTATTTACCAATGTCCCTGTTAGTGAAACTATTGACATAATTATAAGAAATATATACAGTAACTCATCTTTACCCCCACTTAAAATTAATCCTAATATATTACGGAAACTACTATTAGCTTGTACTACTGAAGTCCCTTTCTTAGATCATAATAATAATATATATATACAATGTGATGGTGTCTCTATGGGTTCAGTACTGGGTCCGACATTTAGCAATTTCTATATGTCGAACCTGGAAAATAAGATATTTACAGACTTTAAAAAACCATCCATCTATGTAAGATACGTTGATGATATTCTTATGTTAGTTGAAAATACAGATGAAATACTTCAACTACAAAAATGTTTCCAAAATAATTCTGTCCTCAAATTCACGTATGAACTCAATACTAATAATAAAATTCCTTTCCTTGACATATTGATAAACACAAATAATAACAAATTTACTATTTCGCCATATAAAAAACCTACTAGCATAAATTCATGTACACTTAACTACAAGAGCGAATGCCCATATTACTA